>JAUZND010023585.1:0-24736 GCA_034780555.1 Coelogynopora nodosa | reverse complement strand
CCCCCCCCCCCCCCCCCCCCCCCCCCCCCCCCCCCCCCGTTAGAATCTACCTTCCTGACTACTAATAATAATTTAAGGTCAAGCCAATTTACTCTGGTCTGCTAAATATGGCAATAATTAAAATCAAAAGATTATTCAATTGACATTAACATTTAATGAGGCTCAATAATTAATATCTCAAATAATAGGCCCAAGCATTCATTCACAAATATATAACAGTTGCAATATTTGACAACAAAAGTACCGACAATGTAACCAAGAACTCACCACTAAAAAGCGGTACTCTTTGTATGAACTCATATTTAGCCTGGAATCCAGTGGCAGAGGCCTGCGCATCACTGACGAATCGAAGGATCATAGCAGTAGAACGATGATCCGTGACGTGAAGCCCGGGAGTGGACAAACCACAGTAGGTCAATATACCTTGCTCTCTTTGTTCATTGGCGCTTCTTCCAGCAACTACTTCAGATGTCTGAATGTAGTCCTATAAACAGCATGTTTTTTTTACAAGTGGGGTATCATACATAACAAAGAATTTCAATTAATTATTTAGTCAATTACTTGTGGCATGAATACAATCACAGATTTTAGATGATTACTTTTTGTTATTGTTCTGCTACAAATTTTACTAGTTTTCGTCCTAATTATTATTATAGAAAATATACACAAAAGTGACACAACCTGCATATTATTTGAATTGTATTTAGGATTTAACTTCAATTATATTTTGCCTTGGAAGTTACATATACGATTATGCACAAAATAATAAATTTTACACCTAACTTTTCATTAAAGTTATGAATTAGTGACTTACATACCTTCTAATTTAATAATAAATAATTTTGCTAATTACATATTGATTGATATTAATTACATTTGTATTATTATAAATTGATATCAAAATAACCTTATATTTAAACAAGTATATATAGCAACTATAAACTTCAAATCTATGTATCACATTAAAAATACAGTTTTAATTAATATTACATATATTTTTTACGTATTTATATTTTATAAGTTTTAAACGCTATAAAGCTAGATTGGTTATTGCCATTTACTTAAAAAGTTAGGTTATTATTATCAAAATTATCAAAGCATTTTACAGTTTTTATTAAAAAAAATATTTCTATACTTCAATTATTTCATCTATTGTATTAGCATTGTGTCACTTGTTTTATTACATATTTCACACACTTAAATACAATCAATACGATGTTTGACCTAGGCTCGGCTTTTCCATCATCAGTATAATATAAATTCCAAAATCACTTCCTTAACTGTCAAACAAATATAACAAATTTTTATTCATTTGCTAAGTACATTTTATAAAGATACACAAAATAAGTTTAGTTTATTTAAGAAAGTTAATTTCGTGTCATTTTAGTGAAATTACTAATGTGTAACACTATAACACTTGACCATCTCTATCTTATATATTGTCTTATATTGCTATATAACCAGCCGAAATGTATACAATTTGGAAATAACACTATTGCTATATTGTTCACCTAAATTTTCATTTCTAAAATTTTAATTTTCACATTTTTGATATAATTTGTTCCATTAATATATCTACAAATATCAATTACTATATTTTACCCATGTCAAGTCTGGTTACAGATGGCTGAAATCTAATGACGATGTTATATTAGAATGTAGAGTTATTTATTTACATTACTTTATATGAATTATTTCAAATTGATTACCACTGCATCTGTCGATATAGACTCCAAATCCATAATATGATATATTGATCATAAAAATTATATATATAAAAGTACTGAGTATCCTATATTGAAATACTGTATTTGCTCTATTAAGCGCCCCCGGCGGTTATTACATTTTTACTATTTTTACCCCGGTGGTAATTAGAGACCCGGCGGTTATTAGAGACCCGGCGGTTATTAGAGACCCGGCGCTTATTTTATACCTACATTAAAATTTGACATATATAGGTATACATGAAAAACATTGAATCAAAGGTATTATAAACAATTACCTATTATTGTGTAATAAAAAGATAGGTAGGCGGTTATTAGAGACCCGGCGGGTTATATCATTTTAACTCGTTTACACCCGGCGGTTATTAGAGACCCGGCGGTTATTAGAGACGGGCGGTAATTAGAGCAAATACGGTACAATATTTAAACATTAGACAATTATAATTAACTAACATTTGTAGTTTGATGGGAACTCGTTCAGTTTAAACTTTCAAACATTTGGTATCGACTTCTATTTCCCATAATTCAAACTGATATTAATAATAATCTGTTGTTTTAAATTGTCTTGACTTCATTAGAATATTTTTATTGAGAAACTTAATTTTTGGGATTGGGATTGGCCGAGTAGTTAAGACGCGAATGCTAAGAGTGTTGTTTCGAAACAGGTTCAAGCCTACCCTTGGACTCTCCAGTTCCTGGCTAGCAGCTGTGGCCGTGGCTTATTGTTAGAGTTATCGGTGAAGTGGGTGCTTTTTCACTTGTTTCTAATCAATTCTACTCACTGCATCAGAATCAGGGCCCTTGATCCGTCTCTGAGTGTTTGTAAAACAGATTTCGACGTTAAATACTAAATTTAATTTAATGTTTTTTTAATATTTTCATAAAGAATTTTAAGGCAGTTGATACAGCTTACTTTTAGAAGACTGAATATTTCCTTTTAACATTTAAAACTTTCATAGATGTTCAAAACTTCTGAATCCCGGGAATCATAACTAGAAACTTTCCTTGTTTTTATAAATGCTAACTATGTTTTTTTCCAATACGTAGATGGACGACTTATTATATTTCAACTGTTTTCTGTAGTTTTTGTAATGACGGCAAAATACGCTACAACAGACCTTAAAACAGTAGGGATGGACCTAGTCAGAGCTGGCATTTCCTATCATGCCCGCTGGCTTTTACAGCACAACAGCCACAACAGACCTTAGAACAGTGAGGATGGACCCGGTGGGAGCTGGCATCTCCTACCATGCCCGTTGGCTCCTCGTCGGTGTGAAAGTCAGTGAACACAATACGCACGTCCTCGCGGCCACTGGGTACGAAGTCATACTGGCAGGAGGCGTTGTCCGGGTAATGCCGGTTGTAGAAGGGCGAGTTGATGAACCCCTGTCGGACGCCGTCGCGCGAGTTGTACACGAAGTGGCACACGCCCTGCTTTACCATCTGGCCCTGGATGCCGAAGTCTGTTCACGAAAATATGAGAATAACAGTTATTATGTAGTTAAATATGATTGAGATAGATAAAATAGTTAAAATAAGATTTTTTGAGAAATAAATTGGAAATAAATGATTAAAGCATATAGTATCCCAATTTTCGTATATTTCTATCAATCTGCATATCTGGATTATATTGCAAACCTATTGACTGTTTATTTATAAAAATATGTTACACCCAAAGTAGTGTTTTTTCCATAATAACTTATTAACATTCAATGTAACGATATACGCATTTAAAATGTCGTTAACGTTTCAAAGTTATCTTAGGTAACAATGACATTTTTATATTTAAGATACACAATTGAAATATATAGCAATTGTCGTATAATTGTAAAGAAATATTTAATCATTCTTTCAATGATTGTCTAAAATGCATTCTTTCAATGATTGTATTAAATACATTCTATCAATGTATGTTTATTAAGTATAAATAAAATTATATAAAAATAAAAATAAATAGAAATATAGAATAATTGTAATTTATGAATATAATATATACAAATTGTTAATAGCCTAATAATTAGCCCATACTAATAATATATCGTTCTAAAAAAAGAAAAATATTAAAACCCTACTTTAAAATATTTAACAAATATTATTATAAACAATATCACACAAATTACAAAATAATCCATAAACCGCCCCTTTGACAAGAGTATAGCAATAACATGTTCAAAACGTTCATAAATTTATAAAATAACTTGATATAAACACTTGATAAATACTTGTTTTAGACACAAAAAAATTAAACAATGAAAATGGTAATACAATAATTATAAAAATAAAACAATGTGACACTAATTGTAGTATAATATTACTAAGGTAGTATTGAGGATCGTAGTCCAACAATTTGTTCATATATTAAGGAATTTACTAAAGACATAGACTGAAAAAGCAACCAATTTTAATTAACAATACTTGGAAATTGAAGCCGTATTAACTGTTAGGGAGATAAAATAGTAAATTAATCCCTACCCTTAAATATAATTAAAATTTCGAAAGTTGATTAAAACATTCTATATGTATGTATAGTAACCCAAGTGTTTAAACATGTATTTAGTTTAATTTTACGAGTGCATTTGTTGTTTTTGTGAGGGCAGTGAAAATGCATAAATAAATTTAATTAACGAATATACATAAATTTACTATAACATTTTAGATGTTGCGATAAGCTATAAAATACCTAATCAGTCAATGAGGAAATTTTAACCAAATAAGGCATCATTATTTCAACGATAGCAAAATTGATTAATAATTAAGTTTTGTCTATATCAACGATATCAGAACTAAATTTAGTGCTTCACTGAACTAGAAAATGATGTTCTTGATTTTGTAAAAGTAAACGACAAAACTATTATATTTTTTTACTTTTATAAGATATCTTATCTTATTTACTTTATTTTACTATATACAAGCCAAAATATTGTAATATTAATTTTACTGTTTTGACATAATAGAAATTTCAATCTATACATATACGTTTTAAATAATAAAAAAATTAAACAAACATTACAATTGTATAAAAAACTGAGATTTATCACGTTACATATTTAAAACAACAATTAAACCAAATTTATAATGTATGTATTATTCTGCTATAATTTGTTGATTTATTACTTTTGTAATAATTTTGTTTATATTTTATTAATGAATTAAAAAAATATATATTAGTGAATAATACAGAATAAAAAATATTTTTAAAATAAGTAGAATTAGTCGACACAAAGAATGTTGTAATAAATAATTTATTACAAATAATATTATTAATTTGATTTACTCACACTTTTAAAATTATTTTATCAATGTCAATTGTGCTTACAAAATGAAGTGACCATTTTGATTTTCCCTTGTTTAATAATATTCACCAAATTTAACTAAGTTTGGTTTTATATATTTTATTATCATACGTTTTCTTTACTATTTTACTCCTTTTTAATTATTAGTCCATAAACAAGGATGAACATTACCGTGATGGAGAACCATCAGGTATTTTATAATGATTTCTGATGATTTGAAAATATTTAGAGTACCTTAGAGGAAATTACCTTAACCCATTTGAAAATATTTGCATGTCTAGAACTGTGACATTGCAATCTAGTCGTGTGTATTGAGGATCATGGAAGGTAGGATGTTGACAGAAGCACAACTGAACTCTGGTTTTCATATTTTTTGATACGTTTATGAATAATATGCGTATGGCATCATCGCTGTACCTGGCCAATGGCTTCCGCCTTCAGTCATGGTGAAGTGCAGTGTCTAATATCGATTAGATTTGAGTTATATCAATATATATATATATATAATGTTTATTAAAAGAACTCTGCATGTGTTAGGCATTTTTAGGAAATAAATGTAAAGATGATGCTACATTGCATTTCTTTAACATTTCACGTACTTTATGAAATATTTCCTTTCGGGGACTCAATACTCTTATTACACTGCCACCTTTTAGCAGTATAGCGATTTATTAATATGGTGCTGTATTGTGAATTGTATTTATTATATTTTATTATTTTCATTAAAAACCTATTAAAAAAAGGTAAAATAAAACTTAATTGCAATTAGACACTTGAAAAATATACATACTTGTTATAATTACGCTATTCTTGTAGGGATATATTTGATTATGTAGAACAAAAACGTGTAAAATAGCACAACACCTTGATATTGTATTGTATTTCGTTTAACAATGGTTCACACATTTTATATGAATAACCTGAATGTTTTATATGAATTTCTATGAATTCCATTTTGATAATTATCTCTTGATGAGATCTAAACGTCAAAATTAATATATTACTTTCTTAATAAATTGTTTTAATGGTTTTTTTCTTATTATTATGAATAACCAGTTTGTTATATAACCTAATATAGCGACTCAATTTGATTAATTACCCACCGATATAAAATTTGTAATGCGATCTGAAGCCGTAGAATCCCTTATCTGGTGACATGGTCGAGTTAAGCCTGAGCACCAAGAGTGGATTGGCGCTGGTGTAGGCCGGTGGCAGTTCAGTCCCGCAGATAATCTTGTCCGGCCGGGGATAGACGCTCAGTTCGTCACTGGCAACGGCATCATTGGAGGTGAAGATCTTGACCGAGTGGATAGCCAGGAAACCGTGCTCGCAACTGCTGTCGATATATGTTTATCGGATAAGTGTTAAGAAAGTTATGCCTTTCAATTTAGATTATTTTTGGAATATGTTCGTTAATAAACGATTTTGATAATTACAATCACTAACGATTTTATAAAGTTATGAACAATTACAGATTATGTTACTGTGTTTTTTTAAATTATGACATGTTCTAAAATTAAATATTTCGATATGTCATTAAGCATTCCATGATGATATATTTTTTTAGTTTAATTGTTTTAAAATAATACTTTCAGAACATATAATAAATTTAAATAGCAGTGATTTGTTAAATTACAAACAATTTATGTGTACCGCATTTTTTATGCAACTTATAAGAATGCTATGTAAAATAATGTAATTTAATATAAACTTAATGAAATATAGGACAGTTAAAAACCAAATCACAATTTCATTTAGTTATCTATGATAATTATATTTAAAACTCTAATATAGTGTCTAATAATAAAAAAAATATCATTCGAATAATTTAAAATACTATACTTTTATTAAATAGGTGTTGTACTCTAAGGATTTTATTACCGTAATTATATTTTTTCTAATAAACAAGAATGACAGCCATTTCTAATTGTAGAAACTTTAAAAATATTTCTAATTATATTGTTAAATAGCAAAATCAATACCTGTTAATTATTTCGCATACAAATAAAATGAGTGTAATCTAGATAAACAGACCCGCATTAAGTTCAGAGAAAAATATGTCAACCTTCAATTTGGTGGAAATATTTGACATATGTCATCGACATTGAGACTTTAATTTCAGTGAAACTGTGGTATATATAGTGCATTTATATGTGTGGAACTATTTCACATAGTCTTGTCTGTTGTAATAGAAATAATCAAATTCTACATTTTAAAACTATAAAAACGATTTAAAGTTAAAAAAATAAGTTAAATAGTGAGGGAAGAAGAGTGAGTGAAAACAAACTCTAGGTTGAATTGGAATGAAAACATTCTTCCAATATTGTCAAGATTGATCGAGTTAGTTTTATCGGATTGATTATTTTTGGTTGTGGAACTGCTCGTCGTAAATTTGTTATTTATGCGGGTTTAATAAGAAACCAAACTTTCTATACATTTTTGTTAAAAAACTCGTAATATAATGTATCAAAACATTAACAGAAACATTTTCACATGTACCTTGGTTAACATTTACAAAATATGCGTATTTAAATTGTATTACTGTGCAAACTCAATTACTGCACACATGTGAAACCTTATCATTTGTAGGGATTATTTAAAACCTGTGTTTTAGAATGTTTTCGTTAATAGAATCAGAAACACATTGTGTGTAATGAAAACTGAGTCATTAATTGATATTCAACATACAAAAGCACCATCATAGCCTTTATATATAAATAAAAGTTTATCAATGTAGGCCTATGCACTTTATTCCAAACTCTCGAAAAATCCCTAAAAGAGATAAAATTGTGCCAGAGCATGCTTGAAATTAAAAAAAAATTGGATGTGACCTTCACATTTCGATTCACTATAGCCATAAAATAATGACATAATTAGGTTTTTTATCCTATCACAACTTCATTTTGAATCACAGAAAGCATAATATGTAGTAGCTCCATCCTCGAATTCGAATAAAATTACACTGGTGTACAAATAGTTAATTTATTGTAAAATATTCAAATAAGAAGAATCACTAGACCATTTCAAGTACAAATATGGGTTATGATAGAAATGATATATTATATTATGTGTTTCTGTTTATGAAACTATATTTTAACTACTTCATGCTATTCAAAATATCTATCCATATTTAGTAAAATTTCGCAGACGATAATTCTCGTCAGTAGTTTACAGAATTAAACAGTTCTATTTATAAACTGGACAAATATTTAATTTAAAGTTTTTGTTAATCATTGTAATTTGACTGTGATTAAATCGTCAATCGCATAATGGGCCAAAACACCGTAACGGTTGTGACACAATTTGTGATTTTCTTTATTGTATTCCAAAAAAAGTAAGATTGCTTTTTGCAAATTTAATTATAAATTTCAAAATAATGTCCAAATCAGTCATGACACGATCGTTCCATACACGTTTCAGATGTGCGTGTGCACACTATGTGCTGTACTAACTGAAAATTTTTTTTTGAGTAATTCATTTTAGAAACTGAAAGACTTTCCAGCTTTTGCCGCATATTTTCGTGATATATGCACACGCTCATATTTTTCGGTATCTGTCGTTGATATCGCAAGTACATGTTGGGGTCGTGGTGTGTAATACGAAAATATCAAAGTATACTCAAAACATAAATCAGAAAACAGCAAAGTATGTGTAGATACTCAAACAATAAATCAGAAAACAGCGAAGTATGTGTAGATACTCATACAATAAATCAGAAAACAGCAAAGTATGTGTAGATACTCATACAATAAAGAATTAACGTAATACGTTTGTAGTTGTTTCAGAAAAAAGCGATCTACTGATTTTCTACTTGAGGTTCTACTTAAGATCTCTAGGAGGTGTAGTATAAAAGTTCGACAACAACCAGAACTGCGTTGTTTTGAGTTGTGTATGGACTTTTGGAATTGCAGTAGCTTTGTTCCCTAAAAGGGATGACACATAATATATATAGGCCATCCATAAAAATCGATACGCAAAATTTGACTATTTGTAACCCCGCTGATGTAGTTAACTTTTATTGACCCCCTCCTCCCCTCTTTGTTTATCGATATTTATGAATAGCCCCCATCGATTATATTGAAATAAAGTATAAATCTATAAAATCAAAAAACCAAACATATCGTAGTTCACACTGCATAAATTTATTATAAAAAAATGTTCGACGTACACGCCCTAGTCATGGTGGAGACAAGGAAAGAGAATTATATATGATGTTATATAAAGAGCAGAAGAAAACAGTAATATATATATATGCACATGACGCACATATGAATAGACTAATAAAATCAGGATACATATATACTGTGAAACATTACGAAGAAGGCAACAAAATGTAATAAACTATATGAGATTTTTAATATTACTATGTTAATTATATAAATATAGCCTATATGTAAAACTAACCTTATAGAGATAATAAATAGAAAATTAAACTAACACTTTTAGGAAACTTACCGAAACGTTATCAGTCATATTTTTACATCGAGTGACGGTGATGATGAATAGTTTATTTAGAATATCAGCTAATAGCTACTCTGCTTCGATTTTACTGTTGATGTTTGGATGTTTTGTTTGGATGAGAATAACTGCGCGAAAACGGAGACTGGTGGCATCGCTATCCCGGGCGATGACGATTGTGTCAAAAGCGCTGCGGCTTCTGGTACGATGTTTGAAAACGGAGCTGAACTCGCTGGTGAGGTGTTAACGAACTCTTTTCTGTAATTGTTGGATGGAGCTACCTATATTATATGTATATATACAATGACTTTAGGGTGTATACGCCGAAAATGTTGTTAAAATAAATATATGCAGTGTGAGCTACGATATCTTTTTTTTCTTTATCTTTTATATTATAACAATACTACAAAGAGAATCACATCTATATATTACTGATGGCTAAATCATTTTTACATTTAAAATTAATTAAATAGTTACATTATTACACATTTTATTATTAAACCCTTATTAAAGAAATAATTATATATACAATATCGATAATTTATATAATATTGCGTTGTAAACTCTGCCGAAATAGTTACACCTAAAATAAAATATATATAAATAAAATATACCTTTAGCTTATCCTAGAAGTTTGCAGTGTCTGTGAATGAATTTTTTTATGGGGGATATAGTCTCACAGTTGGAAATATCACATGTTCATCGCTCGTAGACATCAAACGCTATATACGACTCGAACTAGTCAACTTTTACACAAATTCGATTCAGCTGTCATTATTAAGTCATCATTAAGAAAGAAGAAAAAAGTTTTGGTTAAATTCTGTATTCACTCGATTTTGCAACTCCCAAATTAATTTGAAGGCATTTTAGACTAAATGCATGAAGTTTTGACTCCTCAGTACCAAATAAACAATACATAAAATAACATCCTTTATCAGACACTTTGTTACTACTCCGATGCCGTTTGTCAGGTTCTTAAATTTGAAAATTTCTCCGAACTTGTATATTATTTGAAATTCAAAGTATTCAAAGAACAGCCATTGGTAGATGGAGAACTTTCAAGGTTTTCTCTCTAAATTTTCTTGCAATTATTTACCATGTGTGACTCGTTTTGACTTAAATTATAGATTCTTGGATACACTTTTCAGGGTTCTCAATAACATGGTATACTGTCACTTGCACGGTTTGAACTATTTGAACTACCACGGAATTTAAGCCATTGAGTATAATATTTCAATACGTAAAATTAAAAAATAAATCTTATTTATGAACATAGTATACAACTAATATTTTTACCGTCTCGTTTAAGAATCGTTTATTTTCTATTATTATATAGCCAAATACGTGATTACCTCTAACGAAAAATAACTTACAACATTTTTTTAATTAACGATATAATATTATAATTAACAATTTGAATGTAGAAATCAGGGGTTATTCCACTATGATTTTAGTTTGAAAAATGGACATAACATCAATATTCGACTGTAAATTATACGGTTTTCATAACATCGATGGATTCTTTAAAAGATGACAAATTGCATCTGATTAATAATACATAGATTTAGCAACAAAAATATTTTTGAAAATTAGAAAGAATAATTTCTTTATACTTAAAAATATTAAAAATTTATAAATATGCTGTTAATTTGGTCATTTTATTTATTTAAACTCTTATATACAATTTCATTTGTTGGTCTACTTTTGTCACTAAATACCATAAATGAGGGAGTTTTTTTTCTATTGACTTGATATTTACGTACTAAAGTTGCTTTTTGATAATAGCTATCTATTGCATTTAAATGAAACAGATTAGATATAATTTTAAGTTGTCCATGATCATAACATCATAAATATATGTTTGATATCCTTTTTTGGAAAATTTCAAAACCATTTTTGTTTTAGTAAATATATTTGTGAAATCAAATTAATTTCATAAAACTCTGGTAAATATTTAATAAAAACTTGCCACATTTACCAAATCTGTTCGGCCCTTAGAAGTTTCGGGACGTACAGTAATTAACTTTTTCATTTTAGAAATTCTAAGCTAAAATTAGTCTTTTACGTCATCAGAGAAGTTTTAGTGAACAAAATATACTATTTATAATATATTAATTTCATTCTATATATTAACAATATATTACCCAACCATAAACTGATAAATTTTGATAAAACTTTTAAAACCATTACGTGTTTAGTAAAAACTTTTAGATTTAAAAAATTACCTGTTTTGGCCTTAAAATGCTAAATTACAAAGGTGTTACAGATCTTTTATATTTGAATTATTTACCTATGACGTCATCAAGTAAAATTTTAATGACTTCAAGTTTTATTTTTTATAAATCGGATTATTATCCTATTGATGTTTTATTTTACACAGATGTGCAGTGTGTCAACGATTATTATATAAAAATTATATAAATATAAATTACATATAAACAAACGAGTATCTATATTTGGTGTATGCAGGACCTTTCCAATTGGTGTATTTGT
Organism: Coelogynopora nodosa; assembly: GCA_034780555.1. NCBI lineage: Eukaryota > Metazoa > Platyhelminthes > Proseriata > Coelogynoporidae > Coelogynopora > Coelogynopora nodosa. The sequence goes on along the minus strand of JAUZND010023585.1, from coordinate 12,768 downwards.
ATAAATCGTTGATCATTATCATTAAACAAATAATAATAAAACCTATTCAGGAAACGAAAAAAATAAAGATTTATTTATAGAATATAGATTCGGTGAAAACTAAACCTTCATCAGAGTTTAGAGAAAATAATTGTAAATTTTATAGAAAATTAAAATGTTATATTGCAAAGATAATTGTATTAATTACATAAATTTTAAAATATATGTATGAGATAAATTATATTGAAAAATTTGGAAATATAGATAACATTATAGATCAATATTTAGTGAACAATTTAGATCATTACAATAGAAGAATCAATATACAAAGCATCTTATTAAAGTATAGTAAGAAAATAAATTTAAAACAATCATAAAAGTATTTAATTACATCACCCTATCTTTATTTATACAATCGGGTTGCATACATTTAAATTTACATATATATATATTATTATTCTTTTTGCCGACGTTGTTGGGTGGTCCAATTTTGATTTATTTCTATAACTTGAATTTTAATGTTATTAAGTCAGTGAGGACTTTTGGAAAAGTGAATAGCTCACCTTTTTTAATTAATCTAATATCACTTTTATGTTGGTTAAGTATATTTCTTAATGGTTGGAAAGTTTCCCCAATATATTAAAATTTACATCTTTTACAAATAATTACATATATATATATATATTAAATTAGAAGAGGTACAAGTATTTATATGATGAATATTATATTTAAAAGAAATTTTAGAACATATAATTATGGGAGATTTATCAAAAAGAAAGCAAATTTTACATTTATTGGAACCGCAAATAATTTAAGTTGATCATTATCATTAACAACTGCTATACATATTGTAATGTAGGCTAACACTCTATTATTTACTATAGGGACTCCAAAGTCACGGCTGTTCCGAAAACAATATATAGCGAAAGCTATTATTCTGAAAAAGTGTTTTGATATACTCGGTTTGTTGAATTAAAAAATGTTTCAATTAAAAACTTTTAACAACAGAAATTATAAAAATAGGTGAAAAAATCGATAGACACTATTATAAAATAGAAAATTATAAATAATATAAATAATAACAAATTTCTACAAAAGAAGTTCCTCAACACATATATTTTTCCCAATATGAAATTTAACATACAAATTATAAAAACTGAAACAATTTTTTTGGAGAATATTTTCACTACTTATTATATTCGTATACTCTTAAGAGTTCCTATGAAAGATTAGAGTGTAACTACCTAATATGAAAGCCTTTACGTTGACCCATAAGACTAGCCATTTAATTATTCTGCAATCTTAATACTAAACATTCAGACAGTCAAACCTTCTGTACCAAACGCTATAATTATTATATTGTACACTCCTGTTCTATTAGTTTCGAGTAATTTTAATTATTAATTACTAATTTTAGTAATTCGAGAGAGATAAATAAAAATCATGTACCACATGCTATAAGCAATTCTCAATGGTTGGAGTATTGTATTTGTCACTAACTGTATTTACATGGTAACAATGTTTCCGCTATTGAAGAAAAGTATGTAGTATATGTAGTATAATGTATCCATATCTACGAAATATCCCATCTGAAAAATATATGTGTCTATTTAAACAAGAAAATATTTACATTTATTATAAAAGGAAATTAATAAGAATGTACTAGATCGTTTTTTATTAAACGAATTCGATTTTTTAAAATTTTGATTAATTTAAATTAATTTAAATTTTCATAAGGATAATTCTTGTACTATATGTATATTGAAAAATGAGTTTTATTTTACCCGGAAGTTTCCTTATTGGGAAGCTGTACATCGGTGAGGTTAACTGACACAATCTCCATTCGCTGACGATTGTGGATGCCGTAGAGGTAATAGCTGCAAACGTGCCCGGTGGGAAATCGAGTTTTAGGAAATCCGGGAGAGTAGAGATATCCCTCGGATTGACCCGAACTTTTGATCCACAAGTCACATTCTTGAGTGGAGAGAGAGCAAAGGAGTGAGAGATATTCTCATTTTAATTTTTCGTGGAGGATTGAGAATAAAATATAGTGGAAAAGATTTTCTTTTAATTTGGGTATATTTGTACGGTTTTCTGTCGATGTTATAAAGTTGATGATATTCATATTGATTTATATTTATCACGCAAATATGAATATTTAGAGCACTTTATATAATATTATGCTTGTTTAATAATAAAGTTTAATTTGTTTAAAAGTATTCATAAGAGGCATTATATTCATAAACTATAATATACAATATATATTGATTTCATTAATTTGAGATTAATCGATTAATAATTATTGTGTCAGTATTTTATTGCGCACTTTGCTATTTACATTGCAAATGCTGTGTACAACATTGTCATATAAACTTAAATAAATATTTATATACAATATACAGGGTGACCGAAAAGTTAATATACATAAGGGCACATAAACGAAAACAATGGTCAATAACGAAGATTGCTAATTTCTCCAAGAAGCAGTTAAAGTGACTAACATAGGTACCCTACCATCGTGCAAAAGACTGAAATTCCTCTTCAAGCTATAGCCTACACCTGGACTAGCCCACCAAGTACCTTAGTGTACGAGGAGTAGAATCAAAAGTTAAGCAACAATGGGTGGCCAGATTATCAGGATACCTAAATTGGCTAGGTACCAAAATTTATGAAATACCGCAAACGAAGACTTTAGAGGAAGAAAAGATTAATCTATAATACAGACGAAACTGCTTCAAGACTACGAGGTACCAGAACACAATTTCCTAGCGTTAAAAATTTATAGCACCGATACGTTAAATTTATCAGATTGTTTGTTTTAGCTTATTAGCAAACATACAAATATTGATATATTATAAATTGCGTTTTTTATGTCGTTAAAATTTTAACAACAAAAACCGCGAATGTAAATGTATTTCAAAATTAACCCTAAATTGAGCCACGTATGTTGCGGTATAGAAAAGTTAATGAAATGTATAAATTAATAATAATATATATATTTAAATAATGAAACTAAAATAATTGTTATCGCAATATATTTTAAAAATTTGTTTGTTTAATTTTTATTAATAATATGTACATTTTTTTAATCAGTTGCTATCATGTTACCTTTCTTTTAAATTCTATCATTAAAATTACTATCATATTAAAATGTCTACCATTAAATAACGTTAAATAAACTTTTATTATGTGATATAATAATTAAGTAACATACAAGATTTATGTATGATAATTATTTTGTTAAATAGAATATAACATTTGATTTACATTTCAGTACACAATAGTAAAATTATCATAATTTAAAAACTAATTAAATAGTTTATAAATTCCCAAATACATATAATCTAACAAATTACATTTATGTATAACTAGTAATAAAATTAAGTTTACAAATTAATTAATTCTATAATTCCAAATAAAATATATAGTATACCTATTGTACGTACATATTAAAGACAATCGTAAGATTATTATTATTTGAAATTAAATGACTGTATTTTATTTCACCACGAAAAATAATATACTACAATAAAGTAATGTGTCAAATATTTTTTAATATATTGAAATTTATTTGAAATATTTAAATAATTTAACTAATTTTTAAATAGTAGATTTTACATGCTTTTGTAAAATAACCTACCTTATATGTAAAAAATGCTGGTAACATAATTCTAAATTATTATTAATAACTTTATCCCATATTAGTTTAAGGAAATTGTTTAAACTTTTCTTTAATTTATTAATCGTCTAAAATTAACTATATCGTCAATAATTTGTTAACATAATTTTAAAATGAGCGGTAATGTGGATATTATTATGAATATCATTATGAAATTCCCTAATTGATTAGGGAGCCTTAAATTCGAAATTCCCGTACCCAATTTACATTGGAAACGACCTCGACCTAGTTAAAATCGTGCGGTACATTTTTGAAGGGAGGTTTGGACAAGGGGGGAGTTTCGGTTTCGGGGGGTTACGTAGATATACACTTTTCATACAACTGACTTTCCTTTCATCTATTTGTATTGCCAAAAATGAGATTATCAGAAATAAAGTTATAATAAATTAATTTTAAAAAATCGTTTGCTTTTTCTGCTAATTGATAACAAGTAAAAATATATTTTTTTCAAAGCAAAATAAAGTTTCTTAAGTGAATCGAGGCATTATAGTTTTATATTTTAAAACCAATAATTTATCGTATTTTTTTGGTTTGTTTAGCATTGCGAAACTATTTGGTTAAATTTCACTTATATAAATATATTATAATTTTGTATTTGAGTTTAGAGCAAATAATAAATGTATTCTTTTTTAAATTCTGAAATAATTTTTAATCAGATGGGTTTTAATTTCCAGATTATTTAACGTGTTCTGGGTTTTTGAGGTCTAGAAACATAAATATGAATTTCAAATAGCACGCACGATTGTCTAATAATATACAGACGGCTTAGACACTTTTATGCCAGTTTTATATGGCAATAAAAAAAAGTTTTTGTTTTTTCTATACAGAAATACGTTAACAATTACTGATCAGTGTTGTTATAAGTGTTGTGATCCTAAAGAGTAACTTGATTCATTGGTTGAATATCGATTGCATTGGATTTATTGTATTCATTGATTCAAAAACAATTAAAAAGGAATGTGTCTACTAGTAATATAATTTTAATAAGTTTATATAATTTTTCTTATCTGTTTTTTAGCGGTATTTATATCTACGCTAAATACGTATACTTAAATATATATATTTTAAATACTATGTTTAACATTTCATTTAGTCAAATAGTGAACTATTTTTTAAAGCATCATTTGTTAAATTTCTATAAGAGGAGATTTTTCAATTAATAAATTTGAAAGACTTACTTATAAAAATGTTCTTATTGTTTTTGACTAATTTTACCTTTATAGTTAATATTATTATAAGTTATAATACAATATTCTTTACTTAAATATACATGTTATGCAGTTTTTAATGTACTAATTATATAACGCAAAACAGTTTTTTGCACTCCACATTATTTCTAAAAAAAGGAGTCCATTTTTAAATTTAAATTATAGAAATTATTTCCTTTTCGCATTTTGTTCAAATATAGAACAATGTTATGTACCCATATTGTTAGATGTATGACTTTATAAGCGAAATAATCAAGTATTAAAATTAATTTGTAAAGGATATTTTCAAAAAAGTCCAACTTTAGAATATTTTACAAATTACAAATGAATACAAATTAAATAATTATAATAAGTATGTATTTAATGTTCCTAATACATTATTTACAATGATATAATAAATATAAAAACTCTAGAATTAATAGTTGATAACTTTTTTTGAAAAGTTTATGTAATAACCGTGATAATAGAACTTACATATCTTCATCATTTTAAAAATTAAAAGCTCTGCGCGCATTACCTTTTGATGAACACTGATGTCATACAAAATTCTAATGAATTTTAGATCGATTATCATATTTTCGTATCGAAAAAATAATAATTTCAATGTACAGCTTATGTTACAACATTTTATTTTTCCAAATAAAAAAGTTTTAAAATATTTATTTAAACTATTGAGTTATTTCGTTATATAAAAACAGCACTTTTTCTGAAACCTAAAATGTCAATGATTCCGTATTACCTGACCAAAACTACAAAAAACTATAATTGTATGGTAATATATCTATAATAAAACTGAAACATAACATAACAAAAGAAAAATATTACATATAACAATATGTGATTATTAATAAATTAAATTAATTAATATCAATAATAGGATGATCGGGTATTCCGATTACAACTTTATTTAACTAAATTGCGGAACTCGTACATTCAATAAATATTATATTTTTAAATATATAAAGCACACTAAAAATATGTGTATTATTCTGAAAACCCTATGCTAATTTTATCTTTTAGCTTTAGCATATATAATTTGATCCATTTGGAATAATAAACTGTGATTCGATCCCGGCCAGTTATTAGTTATTCGAAAATGATCGGGTAACATATTATTTGGACACTATCACAGGTTTATGGTATAAACTTTCATTAAAAAGTTGGACATTATATCAAATATTCATAAGTTTTGGCCCTACCTAAATTAATAAATTGATGAATAAAATATTTTGTAATTATTCTTTTAGTCGTTTCTTAATCGGGTTAGCTTTCCGTGTTTAAGTAATTTGTGATCGAGTAAAAGGAATCCGTGCATTAGTGGGGACCACACTTGGCCGTATTCGCATCAACATACACAACAGATCAAAATAATATAACCTTACTCAAAATATAAATGTAAATTGACCCTTATAAAATCCAACTCCATTTAACTTACCAGTTCCACGTATATGATTACCTATCAAATGCGAGGTTATTGGAATAAAATGTTGTGAGAAGGTGAATCGCGCCTTAAAACCGCGCCGTTGTATCTCCCCGATTTGATCAGCATCAGTCTGCAATCGTGAATCACCCGTGACAAACTCGACAGTAATGTCGGGACCACTTGAGTAGAGACGGAGTCTGGACTTAGAACCACAAAAACGTCGGCCAATCAGTGCCGAAGATTGTGACGGGCCATCATAGAAAATAAGGTAGTCAACGGGACATCTATAATACATAATATAAAGGTAACTTTGTTTTAGCTGTGTAAGTAGGAGCACAAATATTTAGGGTTTCAGAGCAGAACACGCTAAATTTATGTTTTTGAGTCAAAGAGTCTAATATAGATTACAAAACATTCTACAATTAAATAATACAACATATTCTGACATTAAGATGTAAACTATATTTTTTTATTGAAATATCTATAGAAATAGATAAACAGATCAAAAGTGGCTTTTGTTATGCTATTATTTAATAGTTTTGACTTAATTTTTGTACGTTAATTGCATGAACTGATCCTTTTTCATAGTCTGCTAAAAATCCACCTATAAATAATAATACTTAAAATTAGCTGGCTTCGGTAGCAGCCACGAGCCTCACCGTGGTATTTTGGTCAGCGCAGCCCTGCCAGTGAGTAACGTGTAGATTATTTATAGACTAACAATATATATTTTGATACGCGTCATCATTATTATATTATTTAGCATTACAAAATTGAACAACATTCTAAAGAAACAATGATTTCGGTATGTTGGCAAAATATTATAAATGTTAAATTTTTATTTTAAAATTAAAAAAAACTTTCAACAATTGATTCATCAATTACCAGTGGAACTCTCACTGCTACCAAATACGATATCTACCTTGAATTTATAGCAGTGACATAATATTTTAATATTATAATCTATAATAACATTTTCCATTTTTTACAATATGTGTATAACAATTTGAAAGTCAATTAAGTATAGTAGCCTTATATCACTCTTGATATTCCTTTAGAAAGATTTTAATGCTATTTCTTTGAATTCATTTTGTAACAATTTTAATATTATGACGTCATTATTTGATTCTAGTTTATTAAATGAATCTATATATAGTTCTTCAAATCAATTCACACATACGTGTTTCTAGTCTCATAAAGATCGATGTCTTCGAAGGCAAGTTGTACTCTGTCACCGACATTCCCTTTAAAATAGTATGTACAATTGAGATTGTTGGGATAGAGGCCTGGGTACGTGACTGACTGGAACACTCCCGATCGGGTTGTGGAGCCATCTATGATGACGTCACAGTTGTCCGGGTTTCTTGTCTTCAGTAATTGACCTGGAATATACCTTGCTGTGGAGGAAAAACAAATAGGAGGAAAAATTGCATTAGTCGTGTGTTGATTGTAATGTTATCGGTTTCTTTATATTGGATATTTATTGTATGTATCTATACTTTTTACAATAGGTTACGTGAATTATGCATAACTAAACGTAACAGTGTAACTGATATATCGGTTTGGAGTTTGTTCCAGCTTATTTACTTATAAAATTATATAATCCATGTATATATATATTTTTTTATATATGTTTATTAAATAAATAAAAACTATTTTCAATTTTTTGGAAATAAAATACTTTATACTGTATTTAGTTTATAGTCGAAATATAATAAAAAGATTGCCAATGTTATATAGAAATAAATTATTCGTGAAATAAAATATAGGAAAACGTATTCTATATTACAAGTCAATTTAAAATTTGATAAAAATAAAAATTTAAAGATGTCTTCTATAAAAGATAATAGTAGTATAACATATAATATATAATCGAAATACATTTTATTTTACGACAAATTCATAGAAGAATATCTAAGTTGGCAATAACAAAAATGGACATGGGTGTGTTTATGAAGAGAATAATTCAGTGTTTAGTAAATTCATAAAAGTGAACCAATTAGTTTGTGAGCGACATTGTACAGACAAAGTGTTCCAGGCGTGAGGAGCATAATAACTAAAGGCAGCAGCAGGCAGCGCCACTACACTTTGGGATTGGTTGATAGAAGCGGGGTGTGTTGTGTGACCTCAAACGGATGGATGTTGCTACGGAGGCAGTCGGTTTAAGAACTGACTGCAGATATAGAGGTCCTGTGCTGTTTTGGCATTTGAAAGCGAGGCAGCAAATCTTGAAGTCGATCCGTTTACGGTTGGAGAGCCAGTGGAGCTTCGTGTAATACTATACATCCGTGATATGAGAATGACTGGGAAGTCGTTTGATCATGCGAGCGCAACAGTTCAACACAAACTTTGTAGGCGTTGTAGCTAGGGATGACGTTGTGCAACCAGCGAGAATAGCTTTACATTAGTCGATTCTAGAGAAAACAAAATCACTTATAATTGTTTTAGTAATGTCTTCCGATATGTCACAGCGAATATAAAGAAGGTTTTGAAGGAAGAAGTATGATGATTTAAATATGCTTTTTATATATTCTTCCATCTTCCAACCCGAGTCGAGTGTAACACCCAGACATTTGATACTAAACGTAAGTATGCTTCTTTCTATTTTCATTAAAAAAATCTTGATATTGACATCATAGCAGTGACGTTAGTGAAACCGAAAACGAAACTGAAAGTAGAAATTCTATATAAGAGTACGTCATTTATGTGAGAGCTTATTTTTCATATTTTTTTGGAAGTGATAGACGTCTCCTGCTACCGTCTCCTGCTAATTATAATATTTATTATTTTTAAAAACTTGATATGGAATATTTTTAATTCATTGTTGACTTTAATTACCTCCAATATTTCGATACCTGACGATTGAGATTCTTTATCGGTTGTCCACAGTTCAAATATTCTCGCAAACCTAACATCCCTTACCGCTGATGATGATAATCATAATATAAACCATGAGGGTCAACACTTTACTTTTTAAAATATGTTTTCACATGTAGTGTTAAATTAATGCCTTATTTAACTCAAAAATCACAAATTCTTTGCCTTGCAACATACTTTAATTTCAGTATAGAATATACGCTCAGAATCTAAGGATAATAAATATTAGATCTCCAGAGAATAGTTAGATAAATATTATAGTTGAACAATTAATCTTTAATTAAATAAATAGATATTGTTAATTTTTTTTAAACTGATATATAACTGAAATAAAACTGAAATATAGATAATTATGTTTTGACAGAGTATATTCTTATAAAATTAATACAACATGTACTTAAATAATCACACTACTAATAATTTATACTAGTAATAGCTTAAGAGAGCTGTATAGGATAGCCTTTTTTATTTATGTGTATGGATTACTTTCTTTTAATATTTATTGATTAGATTATAAAAAACAAAACAAAAAACATTTTAAATATTGATAATAAATTAGTTATTTATTTTTAGCCGTAAGAATTAAAAACATTCTTTTAATACACATTGATTATAAAAATTTAATCTTTTTAAAATTGCCTTACTTTCATTAAATGAAGAATGAAGTTTTTATTTTTTTAGGAGATGAATGGATATGTAATCTATCGAGTAGTTCTTTTTATTATCTGATATAATTACAGTTTGAACTGTTAGTCCAGATCCAGAATCTTCTTCTTCATTTGAATCTGACTTTTTTTCAAGTAATTTACGAGATCTTGATGACGTTTCTTCTTTTCCAAAATGATCTTTAACATGTTGAGGACCAGAAGGTATAGTAGAATATGAGCCAGTATCTCCTAGTATTTGATATCATTATTTTGTACGTTTTGAATTAAAAGTATGTATACTAATGAAATGTTTTAAACATTGACCATATTCATTTAAATTATAAATATTTTGTAAAGCTAGATGGTTAACTAATTCAAACTTTTCATCTGAAAAACTACATAGTTTTTACCTTCTATTTCTTGTAAATTAATTTTTTCTTTAATTAACTCTTTCTTCAATAAAAACTCTTATATAATCTGCTGATATTTGTTTGATAAGGTTAAACATTTGTTAAGGTCATTAAATGATGTAAGAGTTATATTATTTTGCGGTAATATATTGTTGAAGGAATATTTGTACTCGCTATAACTGTGGGATCATAATATTCTTCTATTTGCTTGTCTAGTTTTATAAGTTTATCATTATATTATTTGTTTAAATCTATTTATTTATGAATAAAGGTTATCTAATTTTTTTATAAGTATCAGTTGAAAAAGTATCGATCATTTTAATAAATAAAATGACACATATAATAGACACTGTTTATTATTTTCTGTTTGATCTTTTTGTTTTATCCTGCCTTGTAGAATATTTTTAGAAAAATGATTTCTTGCTTAAATACAAGCATCTAACGATTTAAGATAAGGAATAGTTTTTGTTGTACATTTTCCTTTTGGCGGCATTTTTTTAAATAAAAATATTAATTATAAAAAAATATCAGTTTTAACACTTTCATTTATAGCTTTTACAATGTTAACGAATACTTTTTTTTTATTCATCAGTTGAAAACCATTGAGTTTTACATTATTTCTTAAATTCTTCCTTATCTATTGAGATATTTACATTTTAAATAAATTTGACAAAATTGTCTAACATTTAAACTAAAAAATAAAACAATTATTATTTTTGCGTATATATGTTGAATCTAAATCATAAAAACTTTGTGAAAGGTAAATAGAAAGAATATTTGTATAACGCCCACTTGGTAAAATATCTTTCTGTAATTGTTCATCTTTATGTGTAACAGTATCGTCGAATTTACTTCTTTTTTTATTTAAGTCTACTACGGATTCAATATCAAAAGATAAAGTTATAAAATTTATAGTTATTCCAGTAGATTTTGTCTTGGGATAAAATGGATTAATGTTTTCTTGTATTAAGTCTTCTATTTTAAATTGTTGAAGATCTTTATCTGAATCGTTTACAATAAATGGAATTAGAATATCTTCTTCATCTAACTATCCAAGGTCTTGAAGAAATATATAATAAGGTTAATTTTGTAGTTTAAATAAGAAGATTGTTAAACTTTAAAAGATTTTAGGTTGTAAGCATTTTGAAAATGAAATAAGCTTTACCTGAACCAGACGATCTACAACACATTAATAATCGATTATGAAAAATATAAGAATTATTAAATTTCTTCATTTTTCTTCAGTTTTTATTGGATAAGGTGAGAGAAAAAGCACATCACCAGATTTTTCTATTTTAAGTGATTTTGTTAATGAATTAATTTTTTTATATATTGATTTCCTTGATTCTTTATTAAAATTTTCACTCATTTCTTTAATTGCATTTCCTGAATGGGGAGGGCTAGAGTGTACTGTATAATAGTTTATTTTATTCAATTTTGTTATCTTTATATTGCTGATACGTAACAAGTAACTAGGGGTTTCTATGTTTCCCGAAACTACATTTTTGAACATAAATATGTGGCAGCTTTTAAAGTTTACACTTACAATTGATGTATAATGTATAAATAAGCGCATACAGTTTCTTCTTTATCAATAATACTATTTTACGTTTATATTACAGCTGAAGCTATTAAAGTTATTTTCAGTAATTATTTAGAAATATTATGATTGCTATAATCGTTAATTTATGAATACAAGCTTTTCTAATAACTGGTGCCTATTTATGAATTTTAATAAAAATTAAATTTAAATATTACATTCCTAGCTTTACATTAGTTGTTTAATCAAACAAAATTGTGAATATATACAACTTTGTATAGTGTTTGATAGTTTATAAAAAAAAGAACTAAGAATTAAAAACTACAATAAACAGTTCCATTTTTTTATTTTGAAAATGTCCAAGTAGAAGGCTATGAGTAACATTAATTAAAATAGCCCCCTAATATATATTTTAATTATTCAATGATATCTAAGGTCTCTCCATACATGACAACTAAAATATGTGATTCGCTACAAGGCACAAAATAATTGCACTATATATCGCTGCTTCATAGAATGCAAATACGTATTATCGTGTAGTATCTCTTTTATAAGGCAGACTTAGAAGTTATGACACAACATAGCTTATCAAAAAAATTTAACACAATTTAAAACTTACCAACCAAAATAATTCAAGATATAAACTGTACTATTAAAATGTATAACTAGAGCTATACATACTTTGAAAATGCATGTTTTTATATTTATATTTTACGTCGTGTATTCCCGGTTAATACTTTGAATGAAGTGATTTTATCCAATCCTATTTACTCATTTTTAATAACTATGCATTATATTATATATTAGTATATTATTTATTTTGGAATATTAGATTATAACATTATATTTCTATAATAAGTCACTGCAGTGTTGTTGTTAATGTGTTAATGATAAGTTACATTATAAATTACATTACATTAAGTTACAAGCAAGGCAATAATACCGCATATTAAGAAATTTCCTTTCGTTTGCCCATTACTAAACAATAGACCGTTAGACCTAGTG
>JAUZND010023574.1:0-24737 GCA_034780555.1 Coelogynopora nodosa | reverse complement strand
TTACGCTAGATGTTACGCTAGATGTTACGCTAGATGTTACGCTAGATGTTACGCTAGATGTTACGCTAGATGTTACGCTAGATGTTACGCTAGATGTTACGTTAGATGTTACGCTAGATGTTACGTTAGATGTTACGCTATAGGTGTTACGCTACATGTTACGCTACATTTTAGATTGTGATGGGCTGTGAGTCATGAAGTGATGTAAATCATGTGAATATCTAATACAATTGGCAATTAAAGGTCAAAAATTAAAATAAATATACACGGTCTTTTGCATAGCAGTATTTAAGTTAACATACGATAAGGATGAATTTACACCAAGTCTTATATTGTCCGGACTACCAATACAACACTAAGGATATAATTTAATTTAATAATTGTTTTATTGATATCCATTTATTTATTTGCAGCTGCAACCCTTTCCTACTCAAGAGGATTTAGAAACAAAACTCAACGATAATTTTGAATGGGATGCTTATCGATCCCTTGTATTTGATGACGCCATTCGCTGCAACAATAAAATCTACGAAACTGTGCACGTTTAATTTAGTTCACTGCTAACATGGCGACCGTTTATGAATATTATATGTATATACATTTATTCAAGTTATTCTTTATAACTAAACACACGTGATAGTAGGCTATATATTGTATACATGTGTTCAGAGATAATGTTATTGTTATTTTATCATTTATTTTTTCATATGTATGTATGTATTATATTCATTTCTGAATTAAATGCTTCGTTTTTATACCAAATGTATTTTTCTTTAATGTTGCTAATAAAAAGGACCAGTTCATGCTATATAATTTGAGTGTATAGTAAATATCTAGTGTTACTAATTTACACAATAAATGTCATAAACATTATTAACAGCTCTCTATTGGATGTTCAATCTGGGTCTTCTTCGCTTGCTTGTCTGACAGATAATATGCACACTTTGCACACTTTGCACACTTTGCACACTTTGCACACTTTGCACACTGCACACTTTGCACACTTTACACACTTTGAACACTTTGCAAACTTTGCACACTTTGAACACTTTGCACACTTTGCACACTTTGCACACTTTGAACACTTTGAACACTTTGCACACTTTGCACACTTTGCACACTTTGCACACTTTGCACACTTTGCACACTTTGCACACTTTGCACATTTTGCACACTTTGCACACTTTGCACACTTTGTACACTTTGCACACTTTGCACACTTTGCACACTTTGCACACTTTGAACACTTTGAACACTTTGCTTTTCTTATTTCAACTCTATAGTTATATACAAGGAGTATGTGTGGTTCAGTCAATAAGATAGACTAAATCTGATTATAATCAGATTTAGATTTGAGTTGTGATATGCGATAAATCAAATGATTTCAGAAATAAGATAAATAATTTCTGTAAATATATATAGATGCTACTGTAGGGCCTACAGTATGGTAAAAAGGAACGTTATTATTTTATGCATGGAGAATTTGAAAAATTCCATCAGTTTTTGAAAAAAATACAACTTTTTTAATTATTTGTATTTTTTAGTGGACTATTATTATTATTTTTTTTTAATTGATAGTATATTATGCCTGTTCCTATACCGATTTAAGAATCTATTCACATTTCCATTAAGCTATATCTTTAAAAATTGAATTCATAATTTATATAAAGTTCGCATAGGCAAGTCAGTTCATCGCTATAGTTGCTAGTTAGTATGTAAAAAAAATATCATGAAAAAATTCCTGATTCAACTCTCGGTTGAGGCTCGTAAAATTCTACCTCCTACTTATTTGTCCACTAAGTAATTCCACTGAAATAGGCTGATTTTTAAAAAAATTAACAAAAAATGTCCATACTTGTATATAATTTTCTTTAATTATATGGCAAAAAAGTGACAATAGTATAAAAGGAACTAAATATTAACACATGTTGCGTCCAAAATTTCTAATATTTGAATAATGAATAAACCTTAATAAAATCGGTGAATTTCTTTTTTGCAGGAGAAATAATTAACGAGTTAAATTACAAAAAACAAATGTGTAAAAGCTTCTTATCAACCAAACGTTTTGGTAGTGGAAACAAATTAAACATTTGTGATGATGGACTACTTACATGCTTCTGCGCAATTAAAAGTATATATAAGTAAGAACACGCACAATTAAATAAATAAAAGGTGGAAACAGTAAGATATGTTTAACTAAAAAACTATTTAGAGGAATCTCCTAAAATATGTCAAATTAAAATAATATTCTATTTTACAACAAATGTACAATTTATACAATTTGTACAATTGAGTTTTACAGACCATTAATTGTGCCATAAATTCTAACATTTACGTTGCGATTATTGGAAAGTTTCGCGATTGTTTATCAAGCAAAATGCATAAATTGTTTTGTTTTTATTGTTTGAAAATACACCGATGAGTGAGTCGGAATCAGGCCCTCCAACATTATCAATTAATTAATTTTAAATAAACGTCCTTTAACTAATGTAGCTTCGATGTGAGGAATATTTAAAACAAAATTAGAAAAACATCATAACCTTGAAGAAAAGGCGATAATTCTATGAGGAACTGGCAGTGCCAACTGAATTTGTCTTTATCACAAATGATTTGTAAACAACAGTGCCCAAAATCTATTGAAAGAACGCCTTTGGAATCTTAACCCCAATTGATTAAGTATTGGAAAAGAGGGACAGTTGGTTATAGTTATTGACGTTTGGATCCCAAATGTTGGTTAGCATTTATGATAGACTGACCGCAATTGTTTGATGACTCAATTGTCTGCATTGCTGGAACGGTTATTTCACGCTATCTTAACTTAACTTATCTTAACTTAAAATCGCTACGATGGTCAATTATGATGTGCTCATTTGATAAAACTTTAAATGGCTCTCATTTTAGTGTGACAAGGCCGATTTACACGGTTTTTGCACCAACATATGCTAAATTTTAACAAGTTTTAAAAGATTGGAAAAGAAAAAAGATTCGAATATCGACTCTACACCCCACTAGTGTATTCCTGATACACATTATTCAAATTTCAAAAATTCATACGAACCAGTGACAGAATTCGTACTAATCTTTTCATATATATTTTATATATATATATATTTTTTTTTTTTCAAATAGTTTTCTTCATGAAAGGTATAAGAAACATAACGATTAAATTATGCTATAAAATCAGAAATAACGCAAGCTAACTACAAATATTTAATAAATTATATGATTAAAACCCTAATTAATGTATATAAATATTTAATATTGATTTTTTAATTTATTATTAAATAAATATCTATATTATGTATAAATCTAGCCTATGTGTATAAATAACTAAATGCGAATTTTCGGGTTCCACTACTTATTTCATTTAGATTTTTATAGACTTATGTGTATATAGTAATATATTTAGGCCTCATGGTATGTCATTATAATACAACAAAATACCACAAATATCACAAAATCGCAATATTAAATATATTTCATTGACATATGAATATAATTAATCAATTGTTAAGTCATATATACTTATAAAGTTTTAATCATAATATTAATGTACCTATTATTTATAAGTGAATATTACTTAATTTATATATTAAGTAATGATATATTAATACAGGTATAACTTCTCTGAGATAACTCAGATACTAATGAATATTACTTCGGACACTTTGTATATGTAGGCTATATTGGCTATAATATCCAGTATAATTGTACTCGAAGAGGATCAATTATAATAGGCGGTATAATTAAGACGTTATAGATTTAGATTAGGTATATTATATTATATATTCAGACACGGAGCGTTATCACCAGAGATAGAATATCCTAAATTTAAAAACGCCTCGAAGGTGTTAAACTTTTCTCAGCCGATAATTAACTCGAATTGAATGCTAAAAAATCAATTACTATTATTTCTATAATTTTATTGCGATTACCAAAGCCTCATTTAGTTAATATAATTGCGGTTTTTATGATGGTCTTACTCTGCGCTTTAATACCAAATGTTTAACTCTGAATTGTATCAATATTAAATACGGGTGGAAGGTGAATTAAAGTGAAAGCTGAATTGAATTGAATTGACATTCAGTGAAGCAGAACGAACAGTCAACAAAGTAATGGCATCTATTCTCTTTGAAGATAGTATTATAATGAGTGTCTAAATATATATATAAATCATATGTTACTCACCTATTAACTAAAGCGAATTGAAAACGTTTTGGAATATCAATTTTTATTCAGTACCTCATATCATACTACCTTTAACAACCAATCCAGTTTAGTTTGTTACAAAATTTGGTCGCATCACCAGCTTGTAATTTCAATTTGGTTTTGATGTTAATGTTTGTATACAAAAAGGCCAATTCGCTTTTATAATTCAATAGATTTCAAATGGCCGACAAAACAGATTTGCATGCAGCCTTCAGCGCCATCGATAAAGATAGCAGTGGCGAAATTACGATTTCGGAACTCAGAGAATATGCAACAAAAATGAATTACAAGCCCGAATTTACTGAAAAGTGGATTCGGATGTTTGACCAAGATCATAGTGGAACTATTTCTTACGAAGAATACTGTAATACCCTTGGACTCAAGCCAAAAAAGGACTTGGTTGATAGGTTTAAGCAAGTTTGTGAAAAGCATGCCCATACGCATGCCAAATCTGGAGCTGTGTGTTTCTCGTCAGCGGAGAATGCGACTGCTTCAAGTTCTGCCAAATCAGATAGTGAAACAGTTGGTGAACATGGTGAGCAATTGTTTTCGTAATGTTTTAAAATTATGCATGTAATTATTGTTATGTTTATTTATCGATCAAATTGATGATGACATATACTTGACATTTGCTATTGTAATATATAATTAATATGCATAAAATTAAATTAAATGTAGGATGTTTTAAAAACGTGATCGACGAAATATGTTTACATTGGTTAAACATTATTATTTGTTGTATGACAATGCATGATGGTATAATGTAAACTTATACTAAATACAAGAGAACAATTTGAAAAGATTATTTGCACCTTCTAAAATGTTTGCGCCTTCATAAACTATAGATTACACTCCACTCAGCGGAATATGCATTACCCCCAAATGAAAATGTTACATCCATAATATGAAATGATATACTGTAAGCCAAAAACTATTTTAAAATAATAACCAAAGAAAAGCTTTATATGCTTCTCTTTGGCTATTATTTCATAGCGGTAGCAAAAGTTGCATTTTTGTATTGTAAAATAAATATCAATATTGGAGAAATATAATATTCAAAATTTATATAGCTTCTAAAAAGATTTTGCATAATTGAAGCATTGAATAAAGGAGATCATAACAATTAAAAAAACACATACAATTCGAACATTGAAAATTCTTGTACTGAATGCTGCCCATAATTAATATTCAGCACCAAAGGAAACAACAATAAAATCGACGATCGTTAGCGAAATATAACATGTTCCAGCTTGAATGTATTATTGACATTCAATATATTCTTATTGTGTTAGTATCAGGCGCGATTCCAGTTGAGGTATAGTGGGTGTGCCATGAACACTCTGTGAGCACTTTATTAATCAATTGTCAGAACATATTATATATTATCTTTTGGGAAATTGTTTTTTGTTAAACAAATTAATATATTTTGATCGGTATGCGGTAGAAAATCTGACAAAATGTGTAGCCTATTTGCCCTAATTTCTAAAATTCTGGATTGGTGTAACTTATGTATACTTGATAATAACATGTATATTTAATCAGTTATTGTTTCATGCATAAATATATATCGCAGTATATAGCCTAAATCCGCTTAATTACTGCCTTCTTAGCCATATGTAGTAAGTAATTTTATATGTCTCATTTCCTATTTAAATTTTGAAATATTCCCTGATATTAAAACCAACTGACGTATCATAAGATTTCAATTGTGGAAATGGTAAAACGATTGCAATTAGTTACAGAATATATATTTAAAAACAATTTTACATTATTAAAATAGTAACTAAACAATAAATTATAGAAAAATGTATTTTATAAAAAATTAGTGAATATTTCCCTGATTTAACGGTTTCATAGGCCAGTACATTCAGTATAACTTCCCTTATTTATTTTACTTATTAAAATAAATACCTATTAACAATCTATTTCTGTGATCTTTCCAGAAAATCTTTCCTACAATCCATGTCTATGATTTTTCCTGTAGATCTTTCCTATAATCTATTTCTATGATATTTCCTATTAGATCCAACACTTTTTTTAAAAAGGCTTCCTAAACATTTTTTAACATATACATTTTTTATTTGAAGGAGCAATTTTTCCGGTAGATGGCTCATTAAAAATGTTATGTTTAGACTAATTTTAACTAAATTATTGTTTCTTTCATAATTTTTTAATATATGTCTTAAAATGACATAAATCTGAAAATATGATGGCATAATGTATAAATAAATATGTTAATTTTTTTATGCTTAATGAAAATATAGAAGGAACCTTTTTTATATTAAACTGACTAAAATTTTGACCCTAACCCTAACCCACCATGATTACACCTTCTTGATGAACGGTGAAAGCTTGGATGTTTTCTATTAATTGTAATAAACTTTATTTTTTATTGTGGTTTTTCTTTTGCATTCCTCACAGTGACCATTACTTGTCTTTATTTATCATATTGTCTGCAGCTATATATTTAATTAGGCTAATAAAATTAATGTTGTTCCGAATGCAGAATCCTTCCTCCAGCTGTAAAAATCTATTCTCCAGGAAGGCTTCCTCAATCGATCCGCGAAATTGTATAAAGGATTAGGCGTAAAATAAATTTGTCGCTGAAGCTTCCTAGAGATTTGGAGTAAGCCTTAATGGAGAACGGATTCTGTCGTCGGCCCTAAATATCCACTATCATAATAAATATATTACTTTCAAATGAGAAGTTTTAGGAGAAAATTATTTAATTAATTTTGTCCAAAATATTACAACGTAAATTATAATTAATCAAAAACGTATTATTTATTAAATAATTTAATTACTATAAAAATTATAGATAAATATCAATGAAGCCAAAAAACAATTTTTTAATTAATTTTTTTTTCTTTCCTATAATCAATAAACAATATTTGCAAACAAAATGCGGGAAAACATATTTATTATTTAAATAAAAAGGGACTATATCATTGTCGAACAATTGTTAATATATTGTTTGATTTATATTATAATTAAGAATGCATTGAGCAAATTATTTACTTAAAATATGAATGGTTAACAATTGTTTGTTTTTTATATCAAACGGTAAAATATTTATATTTTTAAATAAGTTTAAGCAATGTTTTAAATATTGTTTCCTTTCCATTTCTTAATTCGAATTAATTTTGATTAGTTGTTCTGTTCTTTGCACCTGCATTATGGCTATAATTATTATTTATACATATTTATCATAAACATTAAACAATATAAACTAACTTTTTGTAAAGTACACAAAAATACAAATATATTCATAGTGTATTTAATTATTCAAATATATACCAGGAATTAAGGCGAGGGGATTCCAAACTGAGAAAAAGGGTATACTATTAATAATTATATACTATATATAAATAGTATTTTAGTAATATTAATATTGCTATTACTAATAGTATTAGTATTTTGACTCAAGGACACAGTGGACAATTAGGTTAGCCTATAGGTCTATATATCTATAGATCAGATAGTGATAATAATGGATATAGATGGTATCAAAATTCATAAAAATATAATGGGTTTCTGTCAGAATTGTATGATTAGATTAAATAATAATATTTTAAAAAATACATTAAATTATAAGTATAAGCAGATTTGAATTGAGGTCCTATAGCTATACTTGGCTATGCCCCTTGGTGCCCTTGCCCTGGCTTGAGGACATTAATGTCATTTGTCAATTAATTTGTCATTAATGTCAATTAATTTGTCATTAATGACAATTGTCATTGGTCAGAATAACAATCAAAGCATATTTTGTATGAGTCATTAATTAAGTGGGTAAATTACTCACTTCTTCAGAAATATTAATCTGTCTATGAGTATTTACTTTAATATTAATAACATATACTATTTCTGATAGTGATGCTAAATACATAATTACTATAAGTATTTTCAGTCAGTAATTCCATTTGCTTGGATTATAAAATTGTAATTATTTTATGACAGTTGGATATATAACAAATACCTAAAATAAATTAAAAACATATATTTATTAGAATTGGCATGGGGTTTTATTTTAAGAATTGTACTTGACTTTATTTTCTGTTATTGTGGAATTAGCATCAGATTTTATTTCAGGTACTTAGCATAGGCATTGGTTTTTTTTAAATGAGAATCAGGTTTTATTAAAGTAATAGGCATAGACATCAGTTTTTATGGAATTGGTATCAGTTTTTACTTATAGCCCTGAATTGACTTAGGTCTGAGTTGAGTAGGGTTCTGAATTATACCATTCCTCCTATAAGTATAATAGTAATAAATTTTTATTCATATTAAAAACAAGAAATAACATATTTTTCTTATATGTAAACATAGTATAAAGAATTATAGGCTATAGCTACCTTACTAAATTATGTGAATATCATACTTAATATGTTTTTCTTAACATTTTTCTTTTGGTAAAAATAACAATTTGTTTCACTATAATTAATTATTTTTCATTAAATGTATTTTAGTGTAATTAATTGTTAGTTTATTGATTTAAGTATTAGTTTGCAATTACAGAGGCTATTTACCATAAAAAAATATACATCAAATTAATTTTTTTAGAAAAAACCATACATAAATAATATACAAAATGTTTTATATATCTGACATGGCCACCCTGTTACTGTTAGTGTTATAGATATTTATGTAATGTTAATCTAGATATTATTAAAATTGTTATGAGTTAATAAAAACTTTATTAACTTATAACAATTTTAATAACCAGACATGAGAATCTTTCACTATTTAGTGGATTTCCACCAAAAATATTTTTGTAAATATTTTTTTTAATTGCAAGAATCTGTAATAAAAAAATAGGGGTTGGGGGGGTGTTAGGTTCGCAGCATTGGGAATTTCGCCTTTTATCCAAATTTTATAATTTTTATATATTATATAAATTTATTTATAAACAAAATAGATATTTCTAAAATAAATTGTAACAGATTTTGAAAAAACTGCTGATAAAATTAATATAGTATTTTCATTCTAATCAACTTCATCATCATTAACTGGCAAATTTTACCTGCAATATATAACCTACATACTCAAAGTAAAAATACATAAAATATGTAGTAAAATGGTACTCACTTCGTGCATGTCCATAATTTCACTCTTCCACCAAAACCACTACTACACCATTCTCATGTCTGAATAACAGATTCAACTGATATATGCTGTTATATACTTGTAACTAAAAATTTACATTTTAAAATCTTTTTTTGTTTTTGATAATTTTAACCAGCAGGATACTCATTCAGCTTTTTACATCTCTGTAATTTAATTGATAATAATAACATCACACCTAATGCTACTCCTATATTTATTTTTGCTAGTCTTAACAAGCTGTCATATAAATGCCAATTCTATTTATTAAAATTTTTATTATTTAAATATTTCATAAAAATATAAGTATTTTTATCCAATTATTTCTTACATATTTCTTATATTGCCAATATTATTTTATGATTAAACAACATATACAGACTCTATTAGTTTACTATTCAGTATGATTTACAGACAACTCAGCCTTAAGTGACAACTTGGCCCAAGATAATTAATCTGTATATATATAATTTCTTAATATTATGAATACAACAAATAGTGTAAAATAGAAACATGTAAGAAAATGCAACTTTTCAAAAAAACTAAGCAACATGATGATTATCTCTTACTATTTGTTAAAGTCTAGAATATTACAAATTCTTTCATGACAGTAATCAAAACAACACAAAATATTATCAATAGCAAAAGCACAAACATATAAAAATAAATATGAAAACAAATAATTTTAGATTACTGGAAAAGAAATAAGTAAAGTGTGGATATTGCTATTATGATAATAATTATGTAAGTATATGATAGACCTTAACATTGACAAATAATAATATATGGGGGTTGTCCTTGGACAAGCTGTTTCATTACCATTTACTACCATCCTGTTATTTTATATATTTTGTTTATTTAATTTGTTACTACTTGATCTGGTAGAGTTTGTAAATATGTACAGTCTGTATGTTATTTGGCTCATTTTCTTTTAAATAATTATAATAGTTTAATTTAAATTGCTATTATTTGTCATGTAGGGACATCCACCAATAAAGGCCACTACATTATATATGTAAAATATGGTAACACTTGGTTCAAATGTGATACTAAAATAAATTCAAATAATAAATCCAATTCAAACTTCTTTTATTCTACTACAGCTTATGTGGTTTTGTTATAATTTAATTAATTAGGTATTAACCTTTTCCCTATGTGAATTTCAGCATTTGAGATATTATTTTATGCCATGGTGACAGTGGGTATCTCAAATGCTGAGACATTCTTTTTATATGCAGTTAAATATGTTTCTAAAAATAGATGATGTTAAAATCTATGTAAAATCATTTAAGCTGGGCTTGGGGCAAATATCTTGGTTACATAATTGCTGTGCAAATGGGGAATAACTTATTGGCTGTAATGGATAGTGAATTGATTGACAACAGATTTTCTATGATGATTTTGATTGGCTGATAATATAAACTTAAATCGCAATGAATTTACATGTATTATGTGTGTGTTTTCAGCTTGTGCTATTTATTGCCTTTCAAATTTGTTATTTGATATATTGCTTAATTATAATCTATTATAGTTATTAGTATTTATTGTACCTGTATAACATATTTTTTATTCTTATTGTATTCTATAATTGTATCTATTGTTTATCATTGTTGAACAAACAAATTAAAATACTGCATTATAATTTTATTTTATAATTTGTTATTATGTGTTCATGTCTGCTGTTTCTTTATACTCCAATATTTAATAATAATTTTTTTGTTCATTTCCGTTCAATAATAGATATTATTTCTTGTATCTATATCCTTGTTTGACAGTAACGTTTTTATAATACTAGGTATGCTAGATACTATATTATGCTTATTAGTGTTGTAGACCTTGAATGGGAAGAGGTATTTTCTAATTCATATAATAGACTGAAACCAATGTCATTCCTTATTTTACAATAATAATTTAGGCCTATATAATTGTCCATGAATACAACTTGCATCAAAAGACTGAAATATATGTATATTGAAGATATTTGATAGATCATTTATTATCCAATATAGTAATTCGATTATAACTTCTAATCTAGCAAATAGAAAAGAATTATGGTCTAGATACAATAATTTAAACCACTGCAGAAAACTAAATTTCATTCATTTTGGACACAGCTCCTATATTTATCAAACAATCTACATTTGTTTATATACATGTCTATCTTTACCAAATTGCTCTGATATCTATACAACAAAATTAATTTAGGCTATGATTCTAGCATTACAGAAGTAATTGTTGCAATACTGAATACAATTGAAATATTCAAGGACCCCAATATTGTTTATCTCAAATGTTTTGGTTGATTATATTTTTAGAACATGAACATATTACCAATAACTTTCCTATTTTTCCATTTCACTGTGATTATTTCTTTAAACAATACAAAATATGTATATTATTTTTCATTATGTTGTTTTGGTAATATAATAATGTATATTGATAACCCAATTCGGATTTGTTTGGCAATTGTTTATTTTGTATTTTATGTGATTGGCGGTCTCCTTATATTCACATACCATTCATATAGTATATTATTATCTGTTTGACTCAATGCATGTGAACATACTCTTTATATATATCTTATATATATATATATAGTCTTGCTAATTGGCAGACACTAACAAAATGAGTTTTGTTACATCATAGATTTGTTACATCATGAAAAACGTAGCACATATAATGATGTATCATTTAGTGAATACATAATATTGCACTATAAAATAAGCTTCACATTAATATAATAAAATAACTTAATAAACTTCACAATTTTTGAAGTACACATATATTTGAACTGAACATTTTCATTCTAAAATTTATAATTACCTATATACTAATAAAACAATTAAAACAATTATATTTGTAATATTTTTTAAATTATTCTATTTTTATATCTTTTATAAAATTAATGTGTTTAGATTATCATTATTTATGACACATTTTTATTTTGATTTAACTATGTATGTAAATGATTAGTCTGGCTATCTGACCACCCTGAATATCACTAATTTATTTTAAAAAAATGGTAACTAAGGCAATAATGTAAAACATAATAAAAACAACCAACCAATGTCACACAGACATAGCAAGCTATATTATATGTATAACTACTACTGTTAATTATGAACTGGAAACTACTGCATTACAGATTATTATTATTATTAGCCAATAAGAGTGAAGTAAATTTAAAACTTCTATTTAGATAGTTTAATTTAACTAATTTTACTAGCCATTTGGAACACCCTTAAATTAAGATGGCAAAACCATAATTTAATGGTTAAGTTATTGGAGTAGTGATGATGTGTGCGATGATGATATAAACTGGTAAACTTCCACTGGCATTCAGGGTCAAAAGTTATTTTTTTCTTCCCTTTTTTATATATCATTTGTTGCACCTGTTCTTCTTTATGATGTGTCCTGTCCCCAATTATTCTTCTGCTTTTTTGGATTAAACAGGCTGATTGTAACATTTCCCCAATGTCACATACTAAAACAAATTATAGCTTAATTTATGTTACCTTTATTTGCTTCTATTCTTGTAAATAAAAAAAAATGTTATTGTTACTTTCACACTTTCTATTGAGTTTCTGCAATGAAATTTAATAAATCCTGATTTTATTTTGGTATTGAAAAAAGAATGTTACAAAATCAATAATGTGGTATTTATATTGCTAATTTTTTGTACATTAAATGTATTTTATTACTTACTTAAGGCTGCCACGCTTTATTTCAGTTGCTTCTTCTCACACTACAATGAGCAAGTCTACCCCAGCAGCTGCTAAGACTACAACCAATACTAACAACAAGAAAGATGATAAGAAAGATTCATCAAAATCGGATAAACCGGACCTCGGATTTCTTGAAGAAGACGACGAATTTGAGGAGTTTCCAGCCGAAGGTTTGTCTCCTACATTTTTAGGATTGATAAGCAGTGAATGTAAATTGAAGAGACATACTATTTCAATTTTGATTACAGATTGGGCGGATACGGAAGCTGAACCGGCGGTGGGGTCTGTTTGGGAGGACAATTGGGATGATGACATCGTTGAAGAGGATTTCACTAAACAGCTAAGGTAGGGTACTTTTACTTTGTTTTTCAGAGTTTTTATATACACCTAAGAACTATTAAATTTATCTCATTCTTATGCAATAGTTCCTAAGTAATAAAATATTTTATATATCGTTATCTTTTTCTATATGTATAAGCTAGGTACGTTTTTTATGACGCAAAAATTTTATCCAAACTAAACCGCGAATGTAAATTTAAAAAATGACGCTAAATAGTGCGAAGCGAAGTTTAGCATATATTGTATGTTGTGGTATATAGAAGTTAATGAAATGTACATATTAATAATAGATTTAACTAACATTTTATATATAATTAAACTAAAATGATTGTTGTCGCAATATACTTTTTTTATTTTCTATTTAAATTTATTGCTTTAATTTTAAAATTGACGGTATTGTTGCCAAAATTTTGGCGACATGTAAAAAACACACCTATAATATTTATATACTGTCAACTGATTACTGAAATCTTTCATAAACAAATGAAACTGTATAAGTTTATTATTCAACTCAAATATACATTTGTAATGGTTAATATTGTTGTTGTCTACATATGTTATGTAAAAGTAATTTTAATAAAAAAGGATCAATGTGGTTCAAATTTTGGGACTAGCAAAATAAGCCAATTTAAAATTGTTAGTTGTTGCTTATTTTCATGTTTTTGTATCCCTTCTTGATTTTAATCATTCCGCTTAAATTTATAATATGTTATTAATCATTTTTATATGACTATATTCTTATTCCACTTCAATAATTCGAAAAATTCTTTCAAAATGATAGTCGTCTGATCACGTATGTCAAATCCACGAAGCAATGGTGGACACTTACAATTTCAGTTTCAAACATCGAAACTAGTTAGTTAAGTGATTATGAGTTTTTAATTGAGGACACGAAAATCTCACAACTATTTCCATTGGTATAGAAACCACGCTGGATCGCAAAATATAAAAATTTCAGCAGAAGAAAATTTTCAAAACTGTCTCGACTAAACTCTTGTCTTACTTGCCTTTTGGCAATATTCTACTGTAATATACAATGTTTATAACTCCGGCCCTATATATCCAATAACGTGTTTCGCTTAAAAAAATTGTTATCATTATTGCAAGACAACTTACTGTTACATTGTAAATCCGCCTCAACTGCAAACTTCTGAAGCATTAGAAATTACATTTACCTGAGCATCAAATCGAGATTTTCTGATTCACCAATTACGAAACTGAAATTTGGAATCATTTGTCCTCGTTAGCCAGAACTGTGACAACCAAGTACACTATCCTTCTTTTCAGTACTGGAAGATTTTCGGAAACTATAAAGAAAATCGTTAGCCTACTTGTTAAATTGACAAAACTGATTTTAATTTTACCCCATGGCAATGCGAATTTGGGGCAATCTTTATCTCTATATTTCCCTAAATAATAAAAGAAATAAGCTTTTGTCTTATACTGCTGCTGCTACAGTGGTTTCTAAATCTGACTTGAGATTGAAATGTTGGAATGGAGAAAACTTTTCAATTACACCTCAGCTTATCAAACAGACTTGTAATGCTTGTACAACTTACAAGCAAATTATTAAAGAAAGGGAAGAAAAAGAAACTCGACAATGAAAACAAGAAATAGAGTACAACCTTGGAAAATATATCATACAATCTCAAACGACAGATAAACATAATCAAAGTCTGAGATAGACTAAGCTATTGCCAAGGAAGTTGAAGAGAAACAAATATTCCATAAATTGTTACTCTAGGTTCAAGAATAAGCTACAGCTTTAGATACTCAACTTAAAGGTGTAAGAAATCAACAGTAGGTCATTCATTTAAAAAGAGTACGTGTATCTAAACGAATGTTTTACATTGTTATGAAATATCATACAACGACATTTATTTCCTTTTTGCCTAAAATACCAAAACGTTAGCTTTTACAATAATTTTATGTAATTAAAAAATGTTTGGAAATTAGTTATTTTCAATTACCTAATGCCTCTATATTCGTCGGTGATAGTTATTATTCTCCTCTCTTTCAGGAGTGAATTTACTCTGCAAGGAATAAAAGCAATCATCCCCGATGTTACTCCCACAAAGGCCTGATAAGAGATAAGACCTGATAAGGTCCCTTACATCACTTTCTCCTGTGTTTGACAGACCTTATATAAAGTTCTCGTTTGTGTACATATTATTATTGTTAATTATATTCAGACTGGTTAAATGTCGTCTGACTAGTTGCCCAAATAAAGTTTTCCACGTTTCACAGCACGAGTTTTTTTCTCTATTTTCTTATTTTATATCATACAACTGTTCTTATTTTAGTATCTCATGGCATTATTCGTTTAACTCTCAGTTATGTATTATTTATACAGTCATGGTGTTTTTAATGTTTCTGTTGATTGTTTTATTGTTGTCTCGTGTCTATCGTCGATGAATCATGAGTGCTGTATGTTGGTAATTGAATATGAGTGTGCATAATATAAAGTGCGCTGTTTGTTAGCACTTGTTCGAGGTACAGTGCACCTCTGTGACTAAAATAGAGTCTAATGACTGTTAATTATCATTCTATTTAAATACCGCAGTTCGTAATTATATAATCACACAAAATACATTTATTTCCATTATTCAATTCGTGTTAAGATTTCCAATTCAACCTATTTTTTTTCTTCACAATAAGTGATAATTTTATAAATCGTTTTCATTGTAGCAAACAATATTACTGATTAAAACAATATCGTTAATATAATGGATATACTTATTTAGGATAAATCAAGATCGGAAAGCTATTCTGTCATTCCGGAGAAAATTTTGGTTATCAAAAATATGACATTGTTTGCAGATTAATCATATTGTATTCTTAGAAATAGCTTATATAATTCTTTTAATGTTTATACTTTTTTACATATTAAACGACAATTTAATTTTCTGCGATGTTATACAAATTATAATTTTATATCAGATTTTGCTGAGGTATATTTTCTATTGTAAATTGACAACATTTTCATGTGACTTAAAACATAGGTGGGGTGAAAATCAAAACAAAGCTCTAAAGTTGGTAACCATTTTAATATCGATGTTCACAAATCGTCAAAGTTTAGTCAGTTTATTTGATTAATAACATTGATCAAGTATGGGTGACTTATTTATATATATCTTCATATTTGGATTACATTTTGATTATCTCTCCCCCACACATTGAAGAGCACTTTAGATCAGCTGTTATCATTAACCATCGTTCTTAATTAGCGTCAGATTTTAAATCGTACCTGATTTGACACTGTTTGCAAAATGATTATAATTGAATTATAATATTAGTATTCTTTATTTATTGAATCGCTGTTGTACATTCGATATCCAACTGGCCAACAATTTTGGAGGTTAGCGTAGAACTTTGAATAACTTATATCTTCATAAAAGTGCTTAGTTATACTTTAATAACATGTGCAAATGTCAAAATTAAAATGTTATTAATTGCTTCAATATGTGATACCTATACATGAGGGATGGGTTACAAATGTACATTAAAATTGACGAATTTGAATTCATTTACGGAACGAGTTTTACATATTGTCAACAATATATTTATTTATTTTCGTTGAATTGTTTAGAATGTCGCTCCTCTACGCTGTCGTTTCGCGCGGCACAACGGTCTTGGCTCACTATTCCCATTATCAGGGGAATTATAGTGAAGTTGCCCAACAGATTCTGCCTCGCATCACTCCCGAGAATACCAAGATGACCTACACTCACCAAAACTACCTCTTCCATTTCATCTCTGAGGACCGCGTCATCTACATGTGTATTTCTGATGATGTAAGGGCAAGAGTTCTATTGTAATTTAACTATATATGTACAGTTATTCTGAGTTATTGTTTGTACGTAATAATGGTCATCTGTTTTTATTTTTCAGGAATTTGAACGTTCAAGAGCTTTCGGATTTCTCAATGACGTTAAACGGAGGTATTTAGTGTATATTTGGTGTCCGTTTTATCAACAGTTACAAAATATCTTTCTCTCGCAACTGTTTAAGACAAACGTTTTTTTAATTTATATATCTTTTTGTTAAATTTTATATAATGTATCTGATCAGATACTTATGCTGATTTATTCAACACATGCCGAACTTGTTCGTAGTTATTGAATTCTGTATCTTTGTTTACTGTAGCTACTAGACTTTTGCCAAACCTCGATCACTGATTCGACTAATTGTTTAATTCCAATAATTGAATAATTTCCACCATTTATAGCTATCGATTCAATTCGGTTAGGTGCCAACGAACTTATTTAGCTTACTTGTGCATCTCTATGGTGCAGCTCTATAGTGCATCTCTATGGTGCAGCTCTATGGTGCCGCTTTATAGTGCAGCTCTATGGTGCAGCTTTATGGTGCAGCTCTATGGTGCAGCTCTATAGTGCAGCTCTCTGGTGCAGCTCTATGGTGCCTCTTTATAGTGCCGCTTCATAGTGCAGCTCTATGGTGCAGCTCTATGGTGCAGCTCTATGGTGCAGATCTATGGTACAGCTCTATAGTGCAGCTCTATGGTGCAGCTCTATTATAGTGCAGCTTTATGGTGCAGCTATATGGTGCAGCTCTATGGTGCAGCTCTATTATAGTGCAGCTCTATGGTGCAGCTCTATGGTGCAGCTCTATTATAGTGCAGCTCTATAGTGCAGCTCTATGGTGCAGCTCTATTATAGTGCAGCTCTATAGTGCAGCTCTATGGTGCAGTTCTATGGTGCAGCTCTATGGTGCAGCTCTATTATAGTGCAGCTCTATAGTGCAGCTCTATGGTGCAGCTTTATGGTGCAGCTCTATGGTGCAGCTCTATGGTGCAGCTTTATAGTGCAGCTCTCTGGTGCAGCTCTCTGGTGCAGCTCTATGGTGCAACTCTATGGTGTAGCTCTATGGTGTAGCTCTATAGTGCAGCTCTATGGTGCTGCTCTATTATAGTGCAGCTCTATGGTGCAGCTCTATGGTGCAGCTCTATAGTGCAGCTCTATGGTGCAGCTCTATAGTGCAGCTCTATAGTGCAGCTCTATGGTGCAGCTCTATAGTGCAGCTCTCTTATTATTCAACTCTAGATTTTTGACGAACAACAGTCTATTACTTGGCGTTTATTTTAGCCTCGTTTTTAGAATTTTGATTTTGACATTATTTTTATTTTGCAATATCCTTTTAGTATCTAGTGAAACACTCCTTATGAAATAACACTCTTGAATTTGTAACATATTATGCTGCATAAACACTGATTAAATTATTTATTGTTTCCTTATTTCGCACCTTTTAATAACAAGATTTCGAGGTCAATATGGTCAACTGGCACTCACTGCATTACCCTACTCCATGAACAGTGAATTCAGTAAAATCCTTGCAAGTCTTGCCGTAAGTTTCTTGTACTTTGCTGTGCTGTTGAAAGGCTTCACTAAACTTTTGAAAGGGTTGTTAGCCAGGATAGTGTAGCCTGGTGCTTCTTACTTTGCGTATCTATTACAAATTTGTAGAAATTCTACGCATCAGACAGCTGGAACCAAGGTGTGTCCGGTGTTCAGAATCAAGTCGATGAATTGACAGATATTCTTGTGCGGAATGTTGGTGAGTTCCTGTTCCGAATTAACGTTTGAAATTGAGCAAACGGAAGAACATCTTCTAGTTACTTGTGAAAAAAGGGACGATATGTCAAAAGTTTTACAAGCTGGTGTTTTTTTTACTAGATTTGCATTCGGGACGGGGTGTTTAACACAGCTATGAATTTTAATTAATTGTCTATAGAAAAGTACTTGACCTACTTGAGGAGATAGGTTCTTTTTTCGAATTGTAAACCTGTTATATATAAATGATTATTCTCGATTATTTTCAGATTGGTACGATAACTTATTAATATAGCATGCTTTATAGTCATGCTGAGATTTTATTTATTCTTTTGTATTATTTTATATATTCCCAAATGAATAACACGTTGTTGGTTGACTATATGAATTGGAGTTTTTGCCTGACTTCACCCTTCACCGATGGCCAGATTATGATTAAAGTTTCTCCGATAGACAAGAAATTAAACGATATTTGAAACGTTGAACGAGTGTTTTGTGATTTGATTTGCGTTGAAAATACCCTAAATTCTTTTGCCGTATCAAGCAAATAGAAGCAAAATGTAATCGTTTTTAACTCAATTAACCACGCTGAATTTTCGTTGTCCAACTTTGATTAAACCCCGATAATCCCCATTGTTGTATATCATAGTGGTATATTTGTAATGACCCAGTTATGAGGACTCGTTCTAATCTAGGAAACAGAAACTCTTGAAGATCCAAGCCTCTGTAACATATCTCAATATCTGTAATAATGGAATTACAAACTTCATATGAGCAGTGTAAGTTTATCAGCAACATACATTGTACCATTCATTGTATCCATGTTTAATACTAATAGTAGAACTGGAAATTTAGTGAAAGTTATGAAGATAACCTCTATATGGATATTTATTGATTGACAAATAAAATGTTGCCCTGCAGGAAGCATGTACTTATCAAAAAATGTTATTTATGTTTTGTAGCGAATTTAACTTTAGAACGTAATTTAATTAGGCAAATATTGTGAGAGTATAATATCATTACATATTGTATTACATAACATATTATATCAATTATAAACTTTCAAATGAATAGATTAGAAGAAAGCTACCATTTAATTTTAGTTGTTCTGTTTTGTCATATCTAATTTGTAAATAAAATGTAATATAAGGTCAAAAGTATGGCAAACTGTATGAATCTTCACTTTGTTTTGATGTTTCCCCCATTTTTTGAGATCAATTTTAAATTTAAGAATTAATCATTTCATTTTACTTTTTTTTATAAACATTTACACATGTTTTGGTAACCTTTTGTGAAAGATCACTCTTTATTCTATACATTAGAATTGTATAATCGGATGTGGTGTCGTGTGTTCTGTCCTCCAGATCAGCTCCATCTACGTGGTGAACGTCTTTCCCTGATTGTTGACAAGGCTGAACGGATGGAGGCTGGGGTATGACCATTTCATGCTTTAATAACACTATTGCATACTATTAATAGTAGTAGTACAAAGCGAAAGTCAAAAGATATTCTCTATTTATCTACTCTACTTTTATCATCTAAAGGTTCGCAAATATTGAGTGATTTACTATACCGAATGGTTTATAACATTTACTATTTCGTTGTCGACTGTTGGAGGACTGATAAATATGCTACTTACGATAAACAGTTGATTCGACTGTCTGTTCACAATTTCATGAATGAAAATATGATTTGAGGAAGTCTTCTTTACTGTCAAATAGAATTTAAGTTATTATGGTGTATCTAGATCAACTGAACATTTACACATAATAAATGCAGGCCTGCCAACTGCCCGGATGTCCCGTAAACGTAGCCTGAGCACAGGAAGCTGTATTTTCAGTGTGTTTTTATGCTGTGGGATTAAAGAGTGAAAATTGGATTAAAGATGGGATTAAAAAGTGGATTAAAGATGGGATTAAAAAGTGGACTATATAAAATTGTTTTGTTTATTGTTATGTATTTTTTTGTGAAATTTTTTTCGCCTCACAGATCCTTTCATATATTTTGCCTGTCATAGCAGGTCTGAAACGAATACAATTATTGTTTTATTGTGATTTTCTCGTCTCTGGATCAATTTCTTCGCAGCAATATAAATTTCAAAAGTCAAATTATGCTACATAGTTTGTATTATGATTATTTATAAAGTTATTTATGAGGTTATGCCACGATAGGCTGTTAATAATATGATCGGTGGAATTAACCAACCTGATTAATGTGATCCAACGTCAGTTAACTGTAGCCAGGCCATAAGTGTATTGTATTGAATAAACTACCCTTTTTATGTTTTCTTATTTTTCCTTTTTGCAACACAAAGTATATATTTACTATTAATAATCTTCAAAGTCGTCATGTTGTTTTGCTTTGCTCATCCTCTCTTCCAGTCTCTCCAATTCCGCGCGGTGAGTCGTCAAGTACACCGTCACTTCCTCCTAAAGAACATCAAACTAGTAGTCATTGGTGTTTTATGCTGTATTCTGGTCCTTTATCTGCTAGTTAGTGCCTTTTGTGGCGGATTAACATGGCCCTGCACACGTAAACGTTGACACTAACCTATGTCTGCGTCATTATCGTCCAATAAAACCGGTTTTCGTAAACATTATCGACCTCTATGTCAGCCAATCATGGCCGCGCTGTGCTGTCTGGAGGCCATTCATTTAGTGCTTACGCGGAACATATTAATGAGTTGACCTTCGACGGCGTATGTGCTAAATGGATGTCTCGATACAATAAAACAGTCTGTGTCAGAGCTCCATTAATGTAGAAGCAAGCTTTACAATAATTTTTAAGAAGTATGACCATACTTATCCTAAATCTAAAAGTTCATTCGTAAAAAACAATGACAGTTGTCAATCTTTATTTTATGATTATAATATATTGTAAATGTTTGATTGAAGATAATTATTTTTTATTAACTTATTTGAATAGGTGTATGAAGTGATATTATAAATGTTTTTTAAACACATAAATATTCAGATCATGATTCAAAATGGCAATATAAACAGGATTTGGACCTATACAGTACTGTAAACAATAAACGCGGCTTCATTTTAAATCTATTTGAAATTCATGCGTGACTAAATTTTTTGCTGAATTCATTGGATTTCAGACGTAACTTGCTCCTTCTGATGTTCCACATGACCTTGTCCGTGTCATTTTTTGTAATTGAACATTTGAGAATTTCAAACCTTCACTCTTTCTTGGAGCATTAATTAATTCAACTAACTTATTTGGAAGTCGTCAAGAGCTCTGCTTTCATAAAATAATATATTTTATACTAGTCAATATTTAAGGGCTTCATGTATAGGCTACCTTACCTATCGTTTTATGATTTATAATGTAGACATTTGGAGTATCATGGTAAACCTTTTATATCAATTAATCAATCAAGGTTTGCAAATGATTGGTAGGAGCTGTCACTAGCTTATATTATAGGAAACTTGCGTTAGTCTGTTTGATTATTTGTGAATCTCAGATGTACCTTTGTCTGGCAACATTGTGTAAATTACTGCGCCTACCTATATCCCGAGAATCCTTGGTTAATCTTGTATTTTTTATTTCACTTTTTTTTAAAAGACAATCAATCGTTCACTGTGCAATAAAGGTTACAGAAGTGACATAAAATGTGACAATAATTCTGGTAGCTGTTTCGGTCATTTGCAATGATTGTCTAATTACTATTTCAAATCTATTTATTTTTTATTCGTAATATATTTTTTATATATTATAGTAATAATTTCAGTCATCAAAAAAGTTTTCAGGTATGACTTGCATTATTGTCACATTCTTATTATTTTTTCGTTATACATATCGAGCGTTATTATTATAGTATACATACTTTACTATATGTTTATCTGTGCACATTGATTTCAATTTGTTTTATATTCTGTTATATTTTTCTGTATTATATAATTTGTTCACTTGTTACATAGTTGTAAGTTTAATTTCCAACTTTAATAAAGAGAATAGTACAATTTTGTCTCTTGTTTCATATATAAGTCTCTTAACGAACACTATAATACCTACATTTCCTGTAAACTAACTATTGTACATCGTGTTGATCTAATCCCTTTGTTTAAAAAATTAAGGATATTCAGACTTAGTATCTTTTAATCGTATAAATTATAGATGTGTTCTGATAATTTCATTTGTTATCATAGTATGCTTTTTTAGGCTTTTTATGATTACTAAACAGTGGTTTGTATTTTCGAATATTAAAGATATATTTTTAATAATGGCATTAAATATTAATAATTAAATTAAGACATTATCTAACTAGTTTAATTTGTTTTTAGACATGGATTAATTCTAGTTGAGGTTTGTTATGTTATATATTAAAATATACAATATAATTAATTATAAGTATTGCAACATAAAAGTAGTATTTTATACATAATTACTAAATTTATAAACTTTGCTGGTAGACGTTCGTTAGTTTATTAGTTTTTTTATTACCGAGTTATCTATAAAGCCTTCGCACCAGTTACATTTATAAACACGTTATCTTATTTGTAAAATAATTAGAAATTGCAGAAAAAACTATTAAAAATAACATTTAAATTACTTTATTTAAATTATTAATTGTAATTTTGACTAATTAAAAAAGTATTTTTATGAATCCATTTTCTGAACGCTAAGTTTATTGTCATTTTTTTTAGAGATAACTATCTTTGAAAAATGTAATCTCTGACTTAGCATATTTTGTGATCTTAAATATATTTCAATAGTATTATTCAACACTACAATTGGTTAACAAATTTGTAACGAGTCTCGACTTGATATCGTTAAATAACATTGACAAGTGGTTTTTTTATATATATTTCGTGCTACTGATTTGTCTATATCTGTGCATAAGCTATATACGGTCACAAATGTCGTGCTGTACTCTATACTTGTATGCTGTCACAAATCGCAATTAGTTTTCAAAAAATAGGTTATTGAATCTTTTTAATTTACATTTTAATAACATTACACCTTTGTCTAATCACTGTTAAATTTAAGAAGGTGAATTAAAAGAGTAAATCAGTAATAGATGTGATCACATGGTCTTAAAAAGTTTTTGGTAATAAACGTAAATTTTTTGAGTTATACAGTGATTTTATAATAAATTTATGTATCGATTATATATATATATACATTGTTAAATTAGTCAACTATTCGTCTTATGCCAATTATTAGTTCTAGCTAACTACTATGGAATAGCTAGGCATCAGAAGCATTCTGTACATTGTTGAACTTCACTTTCGAAGTATGTTCAAACTCTTCAGGTTTATGACAATGTCACTGTTCCAATTGATGTACAGAAGTGCCAAACCCAAGAATTAATATTATTGCCATATATTAGGTTTCTTTATATTTTTTCTTAATAGGCCTTGCTAATTTGTACTTTGATTGGTAATATCCCTTTTTTAAAGATGTTTAGATAGTCTTCGGCCTTTCGGT
Organism: Coelogynopora nodosa; assembly: GCA_034780555.1. Taxonomy (NCBI): domain Eukaryota; kingdom Metazoa; phylum Platyhelminthes; order Proseriata; family Coelogynoporidae; genus Coelogynopora; species Coelogynopora nodosa. The sequence continues at coordinate 355 of JAUZND010023574.1, read as the reverse complement.
TTACAGTTTGATGTTCTTCACTGGATGAATGGCCATAAAGGGCACCCCGTATGTTGCCAAAAACATTTTTCCAGTCAGTAAGCTCTATCTTCTTTGTTAGAATAGAGTAGCCATTTATGAGTTTCTTTCCAGTTGGAACTGTACCTTGTTTGTTTCATACCTGAAATGTAGTAGGCAATGGTTTTATTCTTTTTTCCAGTATGCACAACCGATCTTATTAATTCAACAATTACCTTTCTGGCTCTGATGGCGCAGTTGGGGATCATGTGTATTCCTAAATACCTACCTACAAATAACTATATACTAAACTAATTATACCCAGGGCCGGATTTAGGGGGGGGGGGGGGTGGGGGGC
>JAUZND010023563.1:12742-24740 GCA_034780555.1 Coelogynopora nodosa | reverse complement strand
GGGTGGGGGTCATCTAAAAAATAAATAAAAAATCGGTCAAGTTCAGGAGGGGGGTGGAGTAGAAGTCCCTATTCCCTACTACTATTTATATATTTAAGTGAGAGAGAGAGAGAGACAATGGTGCTTGAGGGCTGACCATCCATCCATGTTGATCAAGAAGGGGAGTAGCAGAAGTCAAGAGAGGCAACTGGCAGATTACTGATTTAGAGTGGAATTTCCTAAATTAAAGTGGAATTTCCTAGATTTAGAGTGGGATTTCATAAATTTAGAGTAGAATTTCCTAGATTTAGAGTGGAATTTCGTAGATTTAGAGTGGAATTTCTATATATTTAGAGTGGAATTTCTATAGATTTAGAGTGGAATTTCCTAGATTTAGAGTGGAATTTCCTAGATTTAAAGTGACATTTCCTAGATTTAGAGTGGAATTTCCTGGATTTAGAATGATATTTCCTAGATTTAGAGTAGAATTTCCTGGATTTAGAATGATATTTCCTAGATTTAGAGTAGAATTTCCTAGATTTAGAGTGGAATTTCCTGGATTTAAAATTATATTTCCTAGTAAAAGTGAGGTATATTAAAATACTTTTTATTAGAAATAAAGTTATTAATTAGGAATAAAAAGTATTTTAATACACCTGACTTTTATTATATAACATGGGAATAGCCAAAGAACTACAAAATATGCTATATTTCCTAGATTTAGAGTATAATTTCCTGGATTTAGAATGATATTTCCTAGATTTCGAGTGGAATTTCCTAGATTTATAGTGAAATTTCCTAGATTGAGAAATTGTATCTCATTAATTATCGCCCTCGTTTTCTTTACAACAGTTCAACCAATTTAGATCATATTAGTTTAAGGTGACTCCTAGAAGGTTTTAATATATTTGGAGATTGAAATTTCCTTGTTTCCGTTTAAATTGAGTGAGAGAGTTGTGTAAGACATATGCAGAAACTTGAGATAATGCATTGGCTGGGATCTTTGATAACTTGTCCACTGAATAAGATGAGCTAACTAGAGTAATGTCATCTGCTTACTGGAGGCTTTTTTCTGTAAATATTTCCCGCATATTTGCTGTACAGTCTGTGAAGTATAAATATTTGTGGAATTTATACTTCATAGAGTTCCTGGTTAACATTAAAACCAACAGCAGTTCTTTCCTTCCTGTCTGACAGAATAACTCTAAAGGAGTTCAAAAGATTGTATATTTTACTAAATAGCTACAAGGTTGAGAAGCTTTTCCAAAAGAATTGTGTTATTTACTATGTTGAAAGGCTTTTAAGATGTCAAATTGACACTAGTTCATTTTTTTATTAAAAACTCTAGAATATCATTCATACACATATAGGGATTAAGATCAATCTAAATGATTAATATTAATATAATTGCACTCTATATTTTAAAACAAAACCAATGTGATGGTAAAACTGTCGAATGATAATAACTTATGTGAAAGATATGGTAGATGGTTTTCCAGAATATTATTTTTAGTTTATCTTTATATACTTATATGAATGTCAGCCATTAGAGGTTAATTAATATAAATAATTTGATGATGTAGGTCTAATTTTTAATGTATTTTAGTTCAATTTGTGTAATATATAAATATTCACCACTTTATTGTTTAAATAAGTTGAAGATGGTTTTTTATTAAAATTTTCAAAACAGTCTATCCAGTTTAATTGGTGACTAATGTGATAGAAATGCAACTCACATAGACAAGTAGCTGCTACATGATTTGACTGTTGTTATAAAAAGCATTGTAGGATTTTAAAAAATTTCATGGCTTACTTTTTATACAGTTTTGTTAAAATTTGTTTTTTATTATTAAAATATCCTATATTCATGAGGTTTGAGGTTCAATTGTATATTTGTGTATTATAAAAATATAACTGTTGTTCAAATGAAGATTTCCTTTTTAATATAACTAATTGACATTGTTATTAAATAATACCTATGGTGATACCAAACAATTATAGAGGGAACACTGCAACCCTGATTAATAGTGTAGGTTACTTTTTGTGCAATTGATAAATTTGAGGATTTCATTATCATTTAAAACCATTAAGTATTTAAAAAAAAATTATTATTGTTATTTTTTAATATATCTATTTATTTTTATATATGTATAAGTAAAAATATGTTACATAAAAAAGTAAAAAATCATTTTAATATTTTTATTCATTTAATTTTTTAGTATAAATATTAATTTTATTATTAAGAGTAGTAATATAATAATAGTGCACATAATATTACGGAAATTCTAAATTATTATTTAAATAAATAGACATTATATATTTTTTTTATTAATTATGTCCATAATAAAGTAATTTTTTTAGATGTTAAAATAATTAAATCTGAGTTTTATTTAAGTAATATAATAAACATATTTCATAATAATGGAAAAAACTTTAATTAGTAGCAAAATATTATGTTAAATTTATACAATATAAACATAAAAAGTATGAAATATATATAGAATTAGGAATTATAATAGTATACTTTAATGAAAATGTTATTTTTGTTCAAATAGTTTCATAAAGAATAGTTTGTTTTTTTAATTAGCAATTACTAATATTAAGGACTAGACAATATAACCTAGCAATTACTAATAATAAGGACAATATACTAAAACCTAGCAATTACTAATATTAAGGACAAGATAGTAAAACCTAGCTATATAAACTAACAAATATGTTTTAAAGAAAATTAAGATTCTATGAAAATTGAACTTTTAATATTATAATGCTTTTGTAATGAGTTGATTATATTGGTATATAAAAAATTAATATATTGTAAAAATATGGCAGAATATCAGTCACTCATTGATATTCAGGCCTCAACATGGCTGAATATCTTGCATGCCTGAGGTATCAGACACATGTGCATTAAGAGTACCTGATATTTAGAAAATATACAATCTTTAAAAATCAGATATCCTTATTTTTCAGACAAATTATTATTTTATATCATGTACCTTAGTATCAACATAATGAGAACATTGATATGAGTAGTAAAACAATGAACTTAAAACTTAGTGGTACCCCATGCTAACATGCTAACAATGACAACCTAAGTATCCAACAATATATTCACCATACAGCTAAGACAATAAATTTGAAAATCAATAGATAATTAGAAGAGACATGATCATTATTAGTTAATATCAAATATATCATATAAGTTGAATAATAAAAGATTCTTCAATTTTGAAAATCAGACAATTACAATCTGAAAATCAGATATGTAAATTCTGCAATTTAGGCATATCAATACTAAAATTCAGGTTAATGGATTTGAATGCTGAAAATCAGTCACCTATTACCTGATATGGCATAATACATAAAACAAGTTAATGAATTATGGTAGCTGACTATTATGCACTTTTATACTTGGTAGTCAACTATTTTATTAATAGTATACTCATGTAGATGTGTCATTAACTTTTTTATTATAATATTTTTATTTTAGAAATGTTTAAATAGTTGAAAAATTTTAATTAATATTTTGTTCTGTAATTTTTTATAAATAGTGAAAAGCAATTGTTATAAGCTAAAAAATTAGAATTAAATATTTTATAATGTATACAATGAGTAATATTTACTTAAAACATTATTTGTTGACTGATCAACAAATATATAATTTGATATATCATATATTTTAATTTGTTATTATATTTAAACTACATATTATCAATTTTATAATAAAAAAATATTATTAACTTAAACTTTATTTATTTTTATATAAAAGCTCATCACATTCTACCTGCTCCTTTTTGAAATAACACTATAAATATAGAAACATAATAATATGTTAAAGAACACAATTTTATATTTTTTACTTATAATATTAATCAAAAAGTATTTTTATAGATAAATTATATACTAATATTTATTAAATTATTATTTTAGATTTTTTAATTAATATTAGTGCAGAATCTATTTAAAAAAATAATAATAATAAAATTAATTTGTTTATTAATAAAAATATCATTAACAAATAATTTCTATATGCATAATTAAATTGAATTTTTATTATAATTAAATAATAATTATTGTTATAATTGTTTTATCAAGTACTTAGTAAAACAAAAGGTTAAACTACATAACAGTCTTATGACTTATACTAAACAAATTAATAAGTTCTGTATTTTGTAAACATTATAAAAAGTTATATTTACCATGGACATAAAAATAGTTAACCAACAAAAAATAATGCTTACACACTTTTTCATAAGTAGGATCTACGTGGCACTACAATAATGTATAAATGAATTTTGATAAACACATTTATTGACAGGTAAATCCATCTGCAGACAAGTTTCAGGGTATTTGCCCCTCATTAGTACAGAGAAGGAATTGAACATGCAACCCAGTGATTTGTGAGCAAACTCATTTACCACTAGCACATCCTCACCTGTTAACTACTGTGTCTTGGCATATTAAACTTAATTTCCATATTCATTTCCTGATTTCTTTCCAAATTTATCTAGAGAACCACAACACCTACAGAGACATACTAAACATCAAATTGAAGCTTGATAAATTCTGTTAAGCCTACATACCTTTTTTGCTTGAATACAAATTGTGCATTTTTTAACAAAATATGAAGTCATCAAGATTTAGATAGGCCCTTTACCATATAAATGTATTCATAATTTCCAGATTCATCTAGAGAACCACAACTTAGTCAGTCCAATTTATTAACCTTTATAATTTTTAAACCTTTGGCTTTGATTTACAAACTGTTTTTGCATAACTATTTCACCATATTCACATTCATTGTAACTATGATCATGACCATATTTTCATAAATTAATTCAAAAATTATAACTTTAAAGAATTATATTAGTTCTCTAGATGAATCCAGAAATGAATACATTTATATTGTAAAATACTAGAGTGCCTATCTAAATCTTGATGATGCCATATATTGGTGATAAAAGAAAAAATTTGGTACTAGCAAAAATAAATATATAAAAGAATTTCTCAAGCTTCATTTTGATATATAGTACGTCTCTGTAGGTGTTGTGGTACTCTAGAGGAATCTGGAAATGAATGTGGAAATGACTCAAAAGAGTTTAATATATACTTTTCTCAGCAAATATGACAACTTTTACCACATAAACCTTAAAATGCTATGAACTTATGTTAGACTCATGTCGTCGAAAAATTCTTAAATATATTCCGATCTTGTAATATTAATAACTGAGAAATTGCATATTAATTTTTAAAATATCAGCTGTTCTAGTATTAGTAACAGAAAAAATTGCATATAACTTTTTTTCAAATAACCGCTATTTACATGTCATGTTAAAACAAAACATTATATTATATAGAGTTGTAGGTCATATGTACACAAATATAATTACACATTTCTACATGAAACAATAAATAAATTTAACAGAAACGCATAATAACAAATATTTAATGAAAGTATTTATAGTTTATGATTATGACTAATATGTATAATAAATATCAGGCTCATACACAGAATTTTACTAAGGGCGACCGGGGTTGCGTTTATAAAAAAATATGGATCCAATCTTCTGCACCTCAATTACACGCTTTTCTAACGCATAGTATAACTTAGAGTTACTAATTCTATTGTTGTTATATTTACATTATATTAATATATTTTTCCAAATGTATGAATTACGTACTTTATAATAATTACACTAAACTATAACAACTTCAAAACGTGTTTAAATACAACATATTAAAAAAAAATATAGCATACAATTTTATACAATAACTGAATTTGAATTAAAACTTTTATTACCCAATACATGACTTTCGGTATCATCCGTATTGACTTTTTAATAACTTGTTTAATTTTGTTTAATGACTTGTGTTGTCTTTAATGACTTGTGTTATCATTAATGATTTGTGTTATCTTTAATGACTTGTGTTATCTTTAATGACTTGTGTTTTCTTTAATGACTTGTGTTATCTTTAATGACTTGTGTTGTCTTTAATGACTTGTGTCATCTTTAATGACTTGTGTTGTCTTTAATGACTTGTGTTATCTTTAATGACTTGTGTTATCTTTAATGACTTGTGTTATCTTTAATGACTTGTGTTGTCTTTAATGACTTGTGTCATCTTTAATGACTTGTGTTATCTTTAATGACTTGTGTTACCTTTAATGACTTGTGTTATCTTTAATGACTTGTGTTGTCTTTAATGACTTGTGTCATCTTTAATGACTTTTGTTGTCTTTAATGACTTGTGTTATCTTTAATGACTTGTGTTATCATTAATGACTTGTGTTATCTTAAATGACTTCTGTTATCTTTAATGACTTGTGTTATCTCATATTACTTGTGTTATCTTTAATGACTTGTGTTATCTCATATTACTTGTGTTATCTTTAATTACACCTACATATAGTTCGAAACTGCATAAATGTGACATAATAGGTACCCAAAATACATGCTTTGAAATATACACAAATTTTACATATAATTACACCGCAAACGTTGTAGATATATATGCATCGTTTTCAGCACGTGTTTTTCACATTTTACCCAGCATGTTTTAATTCATTAACCATTCAATTGCCGACAACCTGCACCGTTAATCAGAATATATTTATATAACTGCATCATTATAATGTTAACCATTGCAAAGGTGTTTTTACAAAATAACTATTTTTTTATTTAACTAATTGAACACAGTTTATTATGATAATAGTTTATTTCAATATGATAAATTTAACTACAAAAAGATAAACACATTTTGTATTTGGCTTTAGGCTGGGTCAAAGATATGGTTAAATTTTACCAAATAAAAATTAATGAATAGAATTTAGTGTTTTTTATTAAATATTTCTAAAAACTTGAACATTTCAGAGCGATCACAATTATTTATTGAAACAATTCAGTTTTAACGAAAGTATGTTTTACTGACAAGTGGAACTGATTATCTTGGTTGAATCAGTACTGGTAACTATATGATGTAAGTAGTATGTAGGTGGTTGGGTGAAACTATTAATAGGTAAGTAGTTGATCATTATGTTCTAGCTACATACGACATCGATTTATTATATGCAATTAACACAGTTTTAAGCTGTTACGTTTTACTATAGGCTACTAGTGTATCGATATTTAAATTGAAACTTGTGTTGTGTTATTGGCAGTAATTTTAGATGTATAGTGTTGGCTGACACTATAAGCGAATACACTAACTGAATATAGAATCGTAGCAGCTGCATGGCATCATGAATGTGATAAAAATATCTGTCATAAGTAAATCTGTTAAGAAAGAGATTTTAAGTGATTCTCAGACGAGCTCTGTCCAGACATCCGTGTCGTTGCTAACTAGGAGGAAAAGCTGTTTGCAAGAGGTACCGTGTTTGATCAAAAGCAGTCTGGAAGTATTCCATCGTATCCCTTTGATGACAACAACACGTGGTTCAATTCAAGAGAAATACAACAGCCAATGAAACATTCATTTGATTTGGTAGAATGACAGGACAACAAATGTATTGTGGTAGCATCAACCATATGTGGTTCTCATCCAGTAACAACACACATCTTGATATTCAGAAACCGAGAAACGTCAGATGCGAATGTGTCGAATGCTGGACGAATGCATCAGCAAATGCTGGACGAACCTGAGTACATCTATACTCATATATACATCTACACCTGATGTACATCTATATACTCAATGGTAGTGCTGAATGTCAAAGTGATCAACGTGATGTCAACGTGCTCAATGTCATGCTGGACAATCTGTTAAATCTAAATGTAATATAACGTTTCAGAGGTTTATTGAGTCTCAATAATATACTTATTCGGTAAAACATCAAAGTCGTACATTAATTATTTTATATAGAGCGTTAAAATGGGTTATACAGAATAACTAATAAAGAGCAAAAACATACTTGTACTAAAATCTACTTATATTATTTTACATAAATATAATTTAACAGTTTTTAAAAAAGTAGTACAAATTTTTCATGTCATAGTAGACATACATTTAAGAACATAATTATAGTATATATTTTTAATTGCAATAATATGCGTACTTCAAATGCCGAAAGTTGTTCTGAAACATAAATAAACAATCAATAATGAATATAGCAGTTTAGTAAGTAGCATAAAAGCGCTGAATTACTTTATAAAAATGGTGAAATACAAACAACTATTATAAGTATGTAAGTGTTGTGTGTTTATACAATGATTAATGAACTAATTAAAGAACGTGTTAAAATTCTAAAATCAGAATCCTTTGGATTCGTTTAATATTTACAAAACATTGATTTTTTTGTTGTTAATTTTGCAATTTACAAAAAATAACAGTAAATTGTGTGCCTTGAATCAGTGGTTCTTCCTTGACATTCAAAACAACACAGTTTTGCCATGCTCTCCCCGGCAGCAGCTCATACAATCTATGTTTTAAGTCTTTGCGTCATAGTGAAGATAGGTCTTCTTCTTGACCTGGTCCACAGGCGGGTAGAACAGCCAGCTCACGGGCAGCGAGTCGTGGGTGACCAGCTGACAGTGAGGCGTCTCCCCGGGGCTCCACCCTCCGTTGAGGCAGACGGAGTACTTGACCCCCAGCAGCCGGTAGCCCGTGCGGCACTCGTACTCCAGCAGGTCGTTGTGTCGGGGCCGGTTCTGGGGGCTGGTGAAGAGCCACTTGCCCTTGACGCCGACCAGGTAGATCATGCCGTTTGTGGGGGCCGCAGGGCGTTGGCATTTGGCTGGGTGACGGTGTGTAGGACCGGTTCAGTTCAGGAGGTGTTTACTTACGTATAATGTTATGAATTATCTACCTATTGAACCCAACACGGGTCGCTGCGGCCCACTAGGTATATGTTTTATCATTGTAATCGCATTTTATTGAAACTTCATGACTTTGCCTGTGATTATTTTGATACCTCATTAATGAAAATACATCCAGGTTAACTGTATATATATTAGCACATTTTCGAAAACTTCTTTTTAGAATATCGCCAATTGCAGCATTTTTTGTTAAATGTAGGGTCAGCCAATAGGTCAGCCAAAGTAGGGTCAGCCAATAAAAATCGAGCAGTAATAATTTTGGTTTTTCCAATTTAGATGTTTCGTGACAAGTATTGATTATAATTTTAAAAGTAGTTACGACAATGATATTGTTTATAAATACGTTCTTACAGCGAGTGTTTCATTTATCTTTATATCTACATGTTTTCAACAAAAATTATATAATTTTAAATATCTGTAGTTTGGATTTACATCGGTATATAGTATAACAATTGTGTAGAGTACTTACAAACATTCATATCACTTATAGTGTTAAATTTCATGATCATACCTAATGTAGTTTATAAAATATAACAAATATTGTGAAAGTGGGCCGCAGCGGCCCACGTTGGGAGTTAACGTTACTAAATAAGCTGGGTTACATAGGGTTACAATGGAGGAGACAGACGATAACGATTTTTGTACGAAAATTTGAATATTTGAATATTTAAGGTGAGTTAAAATATTACAATTTAAATTACTATGGCAATATGAATTGTGAGACAATTCGATCAATAACATAATCGAAGGAGTAGGCCTAATGATACAACAGAAGATCAAAGCTATATGAGTAGATAATATGCATTTATCAAGACATTCATACAGAAAACTAGAGCTTGAAAATAGTGGAAGTGATAATTTAGATCTGTTAGAAGTGACGGAGCACTAATATTAATAGTATCTATTTGTTAATTTAGAGTTTACCGCAAGGATAAAGGGCCACAAATTTACAGAGTAATAGTAACAATTAAGAAAATAATAAATAATACACTATATAACGATAAAAACGGACCAGAAAACAATAAAATATTAACCAAAAAATATAACATGTCTATGTGGTACAATCTAACTATATTTTGTCAATCTAAATATTTACAACAAATTTGGAAACAAACATCAAAATTACACTCTTAGTCAATAACTTTTAAAATATATTCTGACTAACTTGTAAAATTATTTTAGAAAATAACTTCTAAAATTTACTTCTAAAATGTATGTTTATTTATTACTAGTACTATATATTGTATAATATGGTGCAAAAGGGATATATTAATATTAATATTAATATAAAAATAATAATAGTTATGATATAATACAGAAATTTGTTTAAACTGTAAAATATTTATACATCTTCTAAAATATCTTTCAACTAACTTCTAAAATATTTTCTACAGCCTATAGTATATAGACAGTAAACTACACGCTAGAATGCTTACTGGGTAAACAGGAGGGCAAGACACCAACCCATTGGCCGAATTTACAGCGCATAATGCTGGGGGTCGTTACATTGGTTGTGTTGAGAATAAATCCTGAGTAGCATCGGTAGTGAGCCACCGAGTCGTGCTTTCGCCCGTAGAAGCGGGAGATACCGTGGACCAGAAATGGGGGTCGTTTATCGCACGGTGCTGTACAGAGGAATAGCTGTATTAGTCCATTTATTGCCTGGTAATGTATCTTTATAAGATAGCGAGATTCACAGGATATAGTTAGACCCGTTTTCAATATGATCACGACTATAGTTAAAGTCAATATTTAGTTTTATATATTCAGTCCAATGATTTTTTTTCAATTAGTGACTACAGTATTTTGTATAGAAAGGTGTATGTTCAAATATTAATCTATATTTTTCAAATTTTAATACTTTGTTCACTTATTTAAAAAAAAAATCCCGTGTAGCAATCATTGTTTATAACCCTTTTTAAACTTATTCTTATGTATATCCAATTATTTACCTTTTAAGTATGATTTAAAATATTGAACGGAGTACAATTACAAATTCTAATTGAACAAAGTAACAAAATATATTAATTTAAATATATAATTTTAAAATTTATTATTAACTAAATAATTTTTCTTCACTTATTAAAACCCATCAAGAATTGCAATTCTTGTTAAGTTGTAGAGTTCTTTAACAAGATCTTGGTAATATCCAGCTAAATATGGTGTGTATAACTAATATATATATATATATAAATATCATATAATGTATGTAATGTAAATATATTGGATTTATGGCCAAAAACTGAGTAAGACAAAAGTTTTAATTAACGCTTCTTTGGAATCTTTATTGTTTGGTGCTAAGCAGAAGTTCGTTTTACTTTTCATCGATTGTCCGGCCGTACAAGTAACTCTACATAACTATATTAGTTTTTTTCTTTCAGCTGCATAGCACATACATAAAGCTGGAGAAATTGTTGTTGAATTAAAAGAACATCTGTAAATGTCATTTATAATCTAAGACAAGTAATGCTAAAGTAATGGTTAAAACGTACGTAATGGCAGTAATGGTAACGTAATGGATGTAATGTTTACGTAATGTTTGTAATGGTAACGTAATGGATGTAATGGTACTTAATGGCTGTCATGGTAACGTAATGGATGTAATGGTAACGTAATGGATGTAATGGTGACGTAATGGCTGTAATGGTACGTAATGGCTGTAATGGTACTTAATGGCGGGCATGCAGAGGGGACTAACCGGGACTACACTTGGGTATGCGACTCCACGACCCGTTCATACACATCGGGAGAATGTTCTGATCCAGCTGGAAGCCGTTGGTGCAGGTGATGTTGAGTGTGAGAGCGTGACGGACCAGCTGGTCCTGTCCAGCCAACATCTGCCGCTGCGGTTCCGTGGGGTCGTTGATGCTCACCTTTTGGTTTAGGAGAAGGTAAAGATAATTGTATGAATCGATGTAATCGTGATAATATTATTTCAGTGACGTAGCTAGTGACCTAGTGACGAGTTTACCTTGCCGTGATTGATGGTGATGCTGGAGCAGTGACGCAGACACTGGGGCGGAGGTCGCGGCAGCCACATGCTCTGATTGCCCGTCTCACCACAGCGGAGAACGTTCGACTCTCCGGAGGGAGTTGTGTTGTCCAGGCAACTGAGATCAGGTCAATATGGATCGATAAATAGTGGGGTTGTGCAGTGGTGTAGTGTGGCGAATATATATTGTTCAGATAAATCGACTTAGCAT
>JAUZND010023563.1:0-12642 GCA_034780555.1 Coelogynopora nodosa | reverse complement strand
GGTAATATCTATACTTAGCATGGTAATATCTATACTTAGCATGGTAATATCTATACTTAGCATGGTAATATCTATACTTAGCATGGTAATATCTATACAATCCAAAAATATTAACACTGAAGTCAAACTATTTTTCGTATTAAATTGCATTCACACAGTGTTACGTATAAATACATATTGTTTATTATTGAAATCTTTAAATGGTCTCCTGAAAAGTTAAAAAAACGATATACTTCAGTATTTTATGTTGCTTACCTATTTTTCATAAAATACAATATGACATACTTTTTTAATTGATTTGAAAGTTAGTCGAATGATGTGATAAAAACTTTCCTGGTGTATATTGTCTTGTTGTACCTGTGTTAGAAACTTACTACAATGTCAGAATAAAGTTAGATAAAAGTCATACTAATTGTAATGATTAATGTTTGTTGTACAATATTAGTTTTAATATCCTACTAATAGTATGGGTAAATTATTTTCCGGTGTTATTTTGAAAATTAATTTTTGTTATTCATGATTATGATACCAATTTAACATAGCGCTAAAAATTCCTTTAATAGTTGCTAACTATATTTTGGAATTATTTTATTAGAATTTAATAGATTAGTACGTTGATATTTAAATTTGACCACTGATATTTTTAATTTGGTTCTTGGAAATTTATAAATTAGTACTAACACATTTTATATGGTATTTGGTAATTACTAACTTGTAATTTTTAGTTAGTAATTGATTCATCGTAAATAATAATCTGTAATTTGGAAGTCTTGATAACATGACAAATTGTTATGTCATTAGATTATAAAATTAATTAAAAAAGCATTTTCTTTCCCATTTTCCATTTCTCGACATGAAAAGCAGATTTGTCTATCTTACATGCGAAATCTTATTTTAAACACAGAAAGCAGACTGGGAGAAAAGACGAACCGACAGCTCTGCCTAACCGAATTAGAACATTAAAGACAAAGTAAGTTGCATTTTCCCGACAAACCTTTTGTGAACACAATTGCGTGCTAAGAGCCAATTGTTTGATGAGAAAAGGAACAGATTGTCAATTATAAACAGAGCGTTTCTCTATTTAGCAATAATATTTTTCTGTCTGTAATTTGCTTCATGTTGATCATCAACTTTCTCCGGAACTGTTACAGAATTGCAAGTTAAATCAATGATAATTGCCAGTTTCGGAGTAAATCGAGTACAGAATAGGATCGTCTATATTTCCCAGGAACAAGGAGCACAGCCCCGTAAAAATGTCGAGTTTAGTGTGAGACTAACCTGACTATTATAAGAAGTTTACTTTGGTGAAGATATTCAATTCTAAAATACATAATTTCATTGTCTAATAATAAACTCTGATAATTGGATGGACAGGATTCATGAATAGATATATAATCATGGTTCTATGTTAATAATAAAATGAATTACTCACGTGTAGACGGCTCGGCTGTCGTATGTTGTCGAGGTGTACGAGAGACGAGCGAAGGCGATCTGGGGTGGACGACCACAGTCACGAACTGGAAATGAAATTTAATCAAATGTAAAGTATGCAAATATTATCAATATGGGCGGCAATAATTGTTGTATCATTTATATGATAAGAAGTTATCAAAAGTTCTTAACAACCACAGACAGTAAGAGCAGGTTTCCTGCTTAACTAGTTCTCGGTTTTGATTGGTTGAAAAAAAGAAGTAAAAACGAAACCGAAACCGAAACTAAAATAAAATGTAAGTGGCATGGAAAACAAATGTTATTGTTTGAAAGAAATATTTAAATGAAAACTTACTATTTTAAATGCGTTACATACACCTACTACTTTTACTACTATCGTTAGTAACTACAGTGACTAGGTCTGAGTTGTCTTACTATTGCAGACGGCCACATCCCCATCCCACTCCCCACTCTCCTGGCACTTTCGAAACTTGGAACCGGCCAGTTCATAGCCGGGATTGCAGTGGAACGACACGATGCTGTTGACTTTGGTCCAAAATCCGGACACTTGACCATTTGTAGGCGCCGGGAGATCCGGACATAGAATAGCTGTTCAGAGAGCAGAAGGAACAGCATATATAATATATATAACATCGACTACTAATGAGGCTATTTTGAATATTACGATAGAATATCACTATATCTGTATATGGCTCTTCACGCAAGACTATTGTGTCAAAGTTTACTAATTGTGCCAATAAATTATAAAAGGGTAATTTGACATATTGTATGAACATATTTTTATTAAGATTTTATTTAAATTCTGCTCTATAATTTCAATATATTTTACAAAGGGTGTCAGCTAGCTGTTCAGTTTGCATACTTTTATCAATTATTTTGCAGTAATAAGCACGATTATAATCTATTTTACTGATTTCAAAGTTGATTTCGATACAAATGTTCTAAAAGATATAGTTATGCAACATAATATAAATGCACTGTTAAATTATATTTCAGTACTGTAAAAGTAAACACTTTTCTTATAATACTGTACTGCATCGCAGTTCATTCATTTTTTCAAACGCGGTATAAAACTTTTTCAAACTCTCGTTAAACAAAGCAGCCTTCACTTACTTCCTAATTCAAGCATAGATTTCTCCTCTAAACATTTATTTCAACATATACGCTTAATTTTAATTACATCAGACACTTCTGACGTGCGTTAGTCGCATAACAGGGTCTCATCCGTCTCTCTCTCTCTCTCTCTACCTCTTTCTCAGCAACTACATAATCAGTATTCCAGCTCCCTATTCCGGCCGTCGGAGGACGAAATCTCCTGAAAGAGTTGCGCTTGTCAGTCAGAATTAAATCACACCGGTGGAATCGAGAGAGCCGTGTGTGGATACGGGAGACACTTTGACAAAGGGGCTAAACAAACTGCGTAATTTGATTTCTGTATCACCAAAAAAATGTTGGGAAAGTTGCAAGAAAGATTAACTAAGTTTGGGTTGTTGATAAACATTTTTCAAAAGGGTATCCTAACCCGTATTTTTAACCCAATAATTATAAAATCTGTTATAGATATGGGAACGCGCTCTATATATAAATTAGGAAATTGCTGTAATTTCTATTTATACACGCCTCAGTTTTGTCCTTTAAACTTATAATATATTTTTAGTTTTATATATATACTACTGATATTACTACTACTAATACAACTTACGATTGCAGGAAGGATCTATACCTGTCCAGGTTCCATTTTCTTGACAGAAACGCTCACAATCTGCAATAAAACTTGAAAGTTTAAGTTAAGTTTCTTAACATATAAACAATAAAAAAATTATAATCAGAAGTCAAAAGATTTTTAAAACACATAAAGTCATATATTTATAACATATAAAATAACAAAACGACATAAGTTACGCAAGAAATTAACAATATTTTTAAAACAGAATCACATTTGATTTATGTATCTATAAATTGATATTTTAAATGTTTTTAGAAACACAATTTAAACGCATTGGCTCAACAAGCTTTAATAATTAGATTTAAAAAATTATTAGATTTAAGAAATTAGACATTGCTCAACCACATTCCATTTGGATTACACTATAATTCACCAATAATAGAATTGATTTAAAATAATCTTGAACAAATGGTGATTTGTTAACAAGCAAATGATATTTTATTGGACTAACAATTCTTTTAAATGATTACTGTTTAGGTGTACTCAAATTTGATATATTTTTTTAAGATATTCATTATATACTGTGAAACTTATCAGATAAATTAAGTCATTATTGATTATATGAATTATTACAAATAATTAATAAACTAATTATTGATAAATTATGAATTATTACAATCAATAAATAAACTCTTTATTTGAAATTTGAAATAATAGCCTCATTTATTCAAACTAAGGTATTATATGAAATCTCATTTTTATACATTTTCATAAAAATTACATTTAATTTAATTTAATAACAATTTAATTTAACATTGGCTTTTATTTTTCTCAGTAAACTATTTCAATAAAAACGAATTGAAGAACCGTTGGAGTTCATAAAAGTTATGAAATTGCATTTGTCGCGTCAACAAATTGATTAAAAAATAATCTTTGATGTATAAAATCCGTAATCAAATGAGGAATAACATTGTACCTAACTTGAATCTTAACATTTGTATCAAAACATCTCAAACCATCCAATAATCAAACGAAATTGATAAACACTATACATTATACTTTACCTGGTTTTCTAGTAGGGGGTTCCGATTTTTGTCACTACATTGTAGCAATATCGATTGTTTAGTTTAATTATTGTTTATTAATTAAACAATAATTTAAATAACCCATGTTCAACTTCGTGTTGTTAGAGTTTGTATAATTTTAGATGAAAAGAAGAATTGAAATATCGTCAAACTAGAAAAAAAATTATTAAAAAGTGTATATTCTGCTACTCGGGTGAATGTAGGTACTAGATTGTAATCAAATTAATTACCACTTTTATATAGTTTTGATAGCTTTCGATATGAAACTGGAATTCATCGAATTCTATTCTTACAGAATATATATTGTTTTGTTACCTTTTCTGTTATCTTTCTATATTTCCAAACGCTTACAATTATTTTGTTGGTTTTTGCAAGTTATTCGGAATCCATCGTTGCAGAACTGAACCGCCTTTGACAGGTACGTGTAGCCATTTGGATACATGGTCGAGCCATCCTTTACGTGGTGCAGCTTCGGACACTCGATGGCTGAGGAGTAGAATAGGGTAGTTAGTACGTATATGTTGCTGTTGTGCTGTTGTGTCCTGTTTAATTTATTTGACCTAATTAAGTACATTTATATTATCCAAATTTTAGTATTTAAAGAAGAAAATTTGGCATAATTTTCATATTAGGAGTAATATATATATATATACTTTTATAAAAATATTTAAAGTATTCAAATGTAATTCGTTAAAATAAGTACGTACATCAAATAAGCACTGGTATTATAAATAATGGAAAGTGCGTTGCAATCTCATTTTAATTTCAATTTCAGTGTCAAGTAGATTGTTCTAACTTTAAACATCTAGATTATCATAACAAAGCAAATAACCAAACAGGTATAAAGAGGAATTCTATAACAAAGAGCATAATAAGATGGAAAAAGTCCAGGAATTACAATACTTTGATTTCAGCGTATGATAGCTTAATCATATCCATATTGAACAAACCACTGATCAATATAATTAATATAATGCGATTTACTATAATTAAATTTACAGATTTTATAAATTGAGAAAATTTAACACTTTCAATTAAAGAAGACGAAGTACAATATCATATATTTTACCGGATTGCAAATATTCGCATCATTACTTTTGATTTATTAACAATGTATTGCTGCAAACTTTTAAACGAACTAAATGAATAAAGCAACAATTCTTCAAAGTCAACGTTGAAAGATCATCGATTGGTATGTATCGCACAACATAGTCAAGAACCGCTGTTCACCTTGACAGTCGAGCTGTTCATAGCTCCATTTGTTTGCGAAACACTCCGCTTGAACATAATTCCGGAAAGAATCGCGGAATCCCTTCTGACAGACGAACTTCACTGAGTCGCCGTTCTTGTAGTCCATTCTCTGGTCCTTGTAGACGACTTCAGCGTTGGTAATGTAGGGCGGCCCGGGGCACACTGTAAAGTATAGAATAGCGGATATCACGACATATAAATCATCAATAATATCTTTCAAAATAATGTTTGTTCAGTTATTTTATGATATTATTTTTGTATTGTTACAGTGTACTTATTTCAATTCTGTAAGCGGTATTAAGGTGTAGTTTAAGCTACACTTCTATAATATGAACAACATGTTTTTAGACGGGTTTTTTAAACGAACATTTTACCAAACATATAACATGTAAATATGTTGTATAATAATATGTATGTTTTGAAATGTTTTTGAATGCGAGTTTATTTAATGAATAGATACGTGTACATATGCGCAATACCAAAAGATCACACGTTATTTTATTATTGAAGTTAAAATAAAGGTTGTGTCACATCGTAATATTTGTCCTAGATGTGTTCTAGATATGTTCCGGATGTGTTCTAGATATGTTCTAGATAATATGTTCTAGATATGTTCTAGATAATATGTTTTATATATGTTCCAGATATGTTCTAGATATGTTCTAGATATGTTCTAGATAATATGTTTTATATATGTTCCAGATATGTTCTAGATTATATGTTCTATATATGTTCCAGATATGTTCTAGATACAACATTAATATGTTCCAAATATTTTCTAGATATGACATTGATATGTTCCAGATGCTAGATATCTTCTAAATATATTTTAGATATGTTCTATATATGAAATTTATAAGTTCTAAATATGTTTTAGATATGTTCTATATATGAAATTTATAAATTCTAAGTATGTTTTACATATGTTTTAGATATGTTCTATATATGAAATTTATAAGTTCTAAGTATGTTCTAGATATGTTTTAGACATGAAATATATGTTCCAGATTTATTCTAGATGTGACGTTAATATGTTCCAGATATGTGCAGTATTATACAAATACTCCATATATATTCTATACTATACTCTATAGAGTATTTATTTGATATTATTTACATTTTTATTTTTTTCAAATTATTTTAGAATGAAAAATTGCATGTTAAAAATTAATTTTAACTTAAACATAAAGTTTTCAAACCACAATTATTATTTAATAAATCGTTTTAAATCTTTAAAACTTTTTTTCTCAATAAAAAATAAATATTTATGAAAACTTCCAAAAACCGATACGTTCCTTTAAAGTTATATATAATATACATCAAAATAAGTTGCAGAACTGATGTTGCATTCGAATTGTTATGATTGCCCGGCCTAAAAGACAAATTGAACAAACGTCTTCACAGATTATGATGATAAGTAGTATACCAACAAATTACATAAATCATTAGGCTAAAACATTCATAACATTCAAACATTCATAACATTCAAACATTCAAACATTCAAACATTCAAACATTCAAACATTCAAAACAAGTCATTTTAAAAACATGACAATGTTGTCTAACAATATAGAATTGGTGTACGAAAAATGAATCCAACAACAGAGTCCGCGATAGAGGACGATGTTGTTGGATGAATTTTGAGTACACCAACCCTATATTGCATGTATAGTTCTAACCATTGCATGTATAGTTTTGATTGAAATTCTAATAAAATAATTCTATGCAATACTCAAAATCTATTAACAATTCCTCATATGTAGACAGCTTGTTTTATTTATATAATAATATTTATTCATAACACCATTCTTCATAACCTAATAACAATCGGAACTAAACTATGCATAATTGCTCTCATATCTCTGTAATTATCGATTTTTCCATTGCAACATACAAAATTCGAAATGACGACTATATTTGTATTAATCTCAAGATTTATATATTCAAGTTCAAATATCTTTGTAAACATTTTTAAAGTATTGTTATTTTAATTAGGATTTGGACTACTGGCTATACCTTACTATGTATTTTATTGTGTTATATGTATGTATATGTATGTATATATATAAAGGGATGTAATGCTACGTTTGTATAAATGTATATCGTATTTTATGTTGTAATATTTAATATAATTTTTTAATGTTATATTTAAATAATTTTATATTATATGTTATAATATTATAGGAATTAAGATGGTAAAAATCCCCTTTCAAATTTCAAAATGTTCAATTTCATAAAACAAATTAAAACAAAAAAAGTATTATTTTTATGATGAAGTAGAATACTAATTTTGAATTTTATAGAGATTACAGTGAACAATGACTTGTATTTCCAGATCTCAATCATCTTGCAATTCATTATTATATGCGCTATTTTTTGCGTAATAGATAGACAATTGTTAAAAAATGGTCAAAATTATACTGCATTTTAAATTTTAAAAAAATATATTCAACATTTTTATTAAAAAATAACCGTAATAATTCAACTTTTCAAATAGGGCTAATCTATACTGTTTCTTACTATTTTTACCCTTGCGTTAAACTCTTAATTTTCTTCCCCTCTGCATGTCCATTAAAAAGGGTTATCATGAAACTAGTTCAACTGGTTACTCTTCTCTTCTTATGTTTCATTAATGCGTTTCAGAGGCTGCGTGTTTTCGGGGATGTCAGCGGTTGCGCACTCCCCATCTCCCATGCTCCCCCCTCCCTCCCTTAGAAAACTTGAACACTTAAAAATTATTTTTTATTCATTTGAATCACGTGAGGATTTAACAGTGTTTTTCGCTGTTTAGAGTCGTCAAAGGAAGTGACACTATCTGGAAGTAGACACGCACGCATTGTAGAACTAATCGATGACATAAAATAAGAGAACTTGAGCAATAAACATTGCCGACTTTTTGAGAAGCCAAACGTTTATTTCTCTCCGCAGTTCAGATTGAGCCAACGTGGTGTAACATTTTTTTTCAAATAGTTGTTTATAACTGTTTTGTTTGGCATGAGGTGAAAGAGACATGCTGAAGCTAATATAATAAAAATAATCTATGGTCCTGCATTATGATAACTCAGTCATCGATGTATGTATAAAATAGATTGTTTAAATCGAATGTATTATTTATAAATTATTTATAGATCTAAAATATAGGCTACATTATGGTTGTCAAACTAGGTGTAAAAGTAAATTAAATAAATAAAATTTAATAAAATTTATCTTTGTAAAATAAATCATCTGCAAAAGTGGTTATAGAATTTTCATACTCACTTATTGTTAGTTTTATATTAAGTTTTACATTAATTTACTTATTGTATATTAAGAGTTTTCTATCATATATGCACAACTTTTATTATATAATGTTATAAAATGTCCCGTGTCTTCTTCTCTCCCTTTATCTTTATGTTCTTTTCTTTCTACCTTCTTTTTAATTCACCCGCCACTTCCCTCCACTTCCACTTCTCATTTCTAATTTTATTTCTCCTATTACATGTTGCTAAAGCTTTTCTCCGCTTCACACTCCGTCTGTGAGAGGGAGGCATGCCTCTGTATATAGGGTACACCCCCCGTCTGTGTTCCACTCTGTCCGGCAGCCTGCGCGCTTACAGTCAGTCTGGTTGGTGCACTGGGGCGGCTGGCCGGACCACTCGAACGTGGCCAGACAGAAGCGCTGCACCGTGCCCTTGACGTTGTAGCCGTGGAGGCAGGAGTAGACAGCCTGGCTGCCCACCGACTTCGACTTGACGCGAACCCGCCCATTGACTGGGGATCGCAGCGAGGGACAGTTGGATTCTTTGACAAGATGACACACAGGGGGGGGGGGGTCTTCATTAATACAGGGAACTAGTTTTGTTTTTCACTTGACGGTTGGATGTTTCAGAGAGGGGGGGGTGTGCATGACAAGTAGTAAAAATGCAATGCCATGAATTATAATTATATATAAAATTGATTGGAACCATCAATCAGGCAAAATACACCCTATAATAGAAAATGATTAGCTGAAATAATAATTTGATGAATCGTTAAAATGTATGCTAAGGGTCGCTTTAAATATTAAGAAGAAATGAGAGAATTTAAATGCGTAACAAAACTGAAGTGCTACAATGAAAAATATAGTATAATGTTTTCAGCTTTCTTTACATATATTTGAATTACGTTTTGTTCAATTTGTTTATTTCTATTATTTCCTTCAAACTTGTTTATGTTTAAGATCTATTACACTTGAAACTTTTTTTGTGAATAAGAATATATTCATTGTTTAAGTCGGTTAGACTCTATGGAAATACTGATTGGCCATCATAAACATTTTAAGTCAGTTCTAAGAACGATATGTGAACTATTAATAAAATAGCTAGATATAGAAATCAATTTCCATTTTTTTATGAATGTTGCACTGTATAAATCAAGAGCTACCCGATACATTTGTTTAAATTGGATGCCCCATATTTTGAAAATCTTCATAATCATGAGGAAACAAATATGTACACACGTCAGCAGAAAAGTACAAGCTGACCTGACAGAAATGAATATATATATATACACACAAATGTCTCAGTGAATTAATAGACCCCCTCCCCACAAAGTTTAAAAGATTCCTAATATATTATGTGGAGGTTTTCTGGAAGGAACATCAAGCGATCATAGAAATTACATTTATATTCACAAAAGATACATTAATAAGGCAAACTATTTTAAATTATATTTTAGTATGATAGTAGTTCCTCATACCCCTCTCCAACCCCACCCCCCCCAATACAAAGCTTCATTTCAAAACATATTCGTAACAATTTTAAATAAATGAGTCAATTATATATTGAAATTTTGAAAAAAAATCAAACCGCTAAAAACATTTGAATAATACAATACAAACCAAATGTCTAATTTTCATATTGAAGTAAATCAGATTTATTAAACGGTTAAAATGAATGCCATCTGTGACATAATTACATATCATATAACTATTTAATGTATTAATCGATATATATAAAATTAATTTTCATTAATAAGAAAAATATTTTGTAGAAACTCATTCTAAATAATAGAAACAAGTCTAGATCTTTAGGTTAATAAATGCTATATATACATATTATATTCAAAGAAAATTCATATGAATATATGAAAGAATGCAAGCCACACACCATTGTCAAAAATGCAAGCAACACACTATTGTCTAAAGCAGTAAGAAATACTACAATTCCAAACTTTAATTCCGGGGGTTAGTTTAACTCGGTATATTGTATATGTGTAATGGTAAAATAACGGGATCAACAATAGGTCAGGGCAAACAAAATGTTACAACATAAGGCACGAGTGAGGCTGGTGATGAAGCTGGTATACATTGGATATTAGATTATAACCTATAATCTATGTTTTAACTGTTTTCAATATCATTACAGTATTATTTGTGAACTGTATTTATAACACAATTATACAGTTGAATTTGTATTCGGTGGTCGCAGTTGATAAAAGGGAAATTACAAGTGTACTAGATAAAATAATCTATTTTCTTGAAAGTAAGAAATAGCAGGGGCGGATCCAGGATACCAGCCAGGGGGGGGGGGCACGTGCCCCCTATGTCCCCCCCCTGGATCCGCCACTGAATAGCCTGGTAAAATCCTATTTTCGTATATTTTGAAAACAGTAAAATAATTCCAAATATTACAATAAGTGACATGCTATTAAATGAAACAGACGAAGTAGAGAGTTTGTATACGGTATATATATAAGTATCAACTGAAAATATTAAGAGCAAATAAAATGTCAAATACGGTCGGGTTGAAAGTTTAAAGAAAACAGTAGAGTTGAAGGGGGCACAGAGGATTATTTATGTTCTTGAATATATCTGAGAACATTAATGTTCCATGATAGAGATTTGATAAAAGTATTTTAAGTAAAACTTACTTATTTTTATATAAAAATAAATACACATAAATGATCTATTTGAAATTGATTATTATATAGCTTATAGGTTGATTTTTTTAAATTGACGCTTTAATAAAATAAATAAAAGAAAATATATTTGAAAATATAATCATTCAAACAACAATTTCGCGGGCTAATATGACACAATTCAAAACGATCAATACAATTATCAGAATAAAAGGGGAAAGTATAATATAAAGCTGTGTATAATATGATTCCTGCACAATTAGGATGTTGTCTATATACGATTCTGTTGATAAAATAAACGTATTATTTATTTTAAATATTTCTATAAAATAATCGTAAATTAATTTCAAATAATTTTTTTTAATCTCAGAGAGAAATTGTACCAAGCTAAATAAAATTAAAATTAATTTATTAGAGTATTTTAGTGGATTTCTGGATACCATTTTTCTTATTGAGTTTTCAAGTTTTCGATGCAATTTTGTGCAAATAACTTAACACACAAAATTAAAAAAATATTATTTGACTACAATAAGTACACAGTTAGAAAAAGCACAGGGAGATAACTTTCTAAAAGGATGGATCAACAAAATATACTCCTATACTTCTAAATAATCGGTAAAACAGGATACATTCTAAAATTATTCTAACGGTTTTAGAAAACAGAAGAATTACATAATGTATAGAGTTCAAGCGCAAAATAATAACATAAACAGAAATAATAAAGGCGTATAGAGGCATCCACAGGGTACGTGTACAGGTCAGGATAGGTAATCAGTAGTATGGATAATCAGTAGTATGGGTAAGCTGTGCTCTGGTGATCGTGATGCCACATCACACACATACAGACGAACGCACGCACGCACCCACGCATTTCCTGTTTGAAATACCCGCACACTATGACTCACCAACCACGCACACTGCGCCACACAAGTGTGGATCGCAAACACAGGCCCTCGAGGGGCCCATGCTAACCCAGCAGTCCTGATGGAAGCGGCAAGGAGTGGTGGGGCACTGGCGCGCGGCGTTGACGCCTGCCCGACTACGAATTGGACATGATATGCCCGCCTGCATGTTCACCACTTTGCGCAGGTGTGGAGAGAATAAAGGTGGGTGGGTGGGAACAGTTTAACCTATGCTACTGTATCGTGTATAGACTAGTATTATGGTGGCCGATAGGTGTCAAAATATAACTACGTGTTTTTATCACTGAATTACTGGTTTTTTACTATATAATTTGCTTCTTTACTATATAAGTTGCTTCTTTACTATATAAGTTACTTCTTTACTATATAAGTTACTTCTTTACTATAT
>JAUZND010023562.1:32948-49557 GCA_034780555.1 Coelogynopora nodosa | reverse complement strand
ACGACATACATCATCACGTGATATGATAGACGACATACATCATCACGTAATATGATAGACGACATACATCATCACGTAATATGATAGAAGACATACATCATCACGTAATATGATAGAAGACATACATCATCACGTAATATGACAGACGACATACATCATCACGTGATATGATAGACGACA
The DNA here is from genome assembly GCA_034780555.1 of Coelogynopora nodosa. Lineage (NCBI taxonomy): Eukaryota > Metazoa > Platyhelminthes > Proseriata > Coelogynoporidae > Coelogynopora > Coelogynopora nodosa. The sequence continues at coordinate 49,377 of JAUZND010023562.1, read as the reverse complement.
TACATCATCACGTAATATGATAGACGACATACATCATCACGTGATATGACAGACGACATACATCATCACGTGATATGATAGACTACATACATCATCACGTGATATGATAGACGACATACATCATCACGTAATATGATAGACGACATACACCATCACGTGATGTGATAGACGACATACATCATCACGTAATATGACAGACGACATACATCCACTTTTATATAAAAAAACATCAAAAAACAGTCTTCAATACTTTATTAAATTTTCTATCCCTAACGTAAAAGATTTTCTGAATATTAAAAAAAGTATAGCTTGTCTATACAGTAAAAACGTATTAGTAAAATATATTATGAATATTTTCTATATTATTTTGAGGCGGATTCTAAAAGACCTTAATGAAACTCAGGGACTTACGAGCTCAATCAAAGGATCTATCTAAGAAATGTAAAGGACTAAATAATTTAAGGGGACCTAAATTTACATTTACAATATATTATTTTCATGGACGTGATTAAACATCACAAAAGTCGTTATTGAATTTTCTCAATAGTATTTAAATATTCAGAAGCATGTCTATTAATAGTATATGAAATATTAGTAAAATACGCGCCTTATTTTATCCTATTCTGGAGACATTAAAAGCGCTTCGTATGTTTACCTTGTGTATCTTGGGTTTAGAAGAAGGACGAGAAAGTTAAATGGTCTAATTCAGAGGGTTTGCATACTCTGAGGTGGTTGCTAGCGATTGTTTTAAGGACAGCCCCAGTTTGTGGATAGAATTATTGAATGGAGAAAGCAAATGGTATGTTTACGATTGGGGGTTAGTGTCTGAGAACATGTTCGGATTTTTCCTAAAAGTGTCCATGTTTCCATGACTATGTCATAGCTACATGTTAGTCGAGTAATTTGTGACCATTCATGTACTTTGTTCAGATACTGTAATTGTACATAACAATCGATAAATGTTAAATTTTACATTTTTTTCATTAAGAATTAAGGTCCAAATAAACTTAAGATATATAGCAGGCTGATATCATACAAATATTAAAAAGTTTAAACATTTAATTGTGCCATTTGTAAAGAAATATTTAGTTTAAGGAATATTTAAAAAATGTCAAATATATGTTACAAAAAATTTTTAAATGTTCATCATTGATCACTAAACGATTTAATTTTTGCGCAACTATTAATATTAATATAAAAAACTGAAACTTAATATTGTGGCAGATCAAATTATAATATAACAAACAATTTTTTTTAAAACTAAATATTTTCAAAAATTTTAAATCAAAGTGAATATCAGATTGGAACAATAACATTAAAGATAAAGTTCTAGTTTTATGACAAATGTGGATATAACGCAGATTCTATCGCCTGGTCTTACATTAAACAACTAACATGTGGCGCAAAATTAAAATTTAGTTTTAAATAGAAATATTTAAAAGGATATTTCAACTTACTAGAAACTTAAACAAGTAATAATTTTGTAGTATATATAGAAACTAAATTAGTAAATTCATGTCGCAATGGCATTGCCGTAGATTTTACTCTAATTAGAATAATTCCACCTGGATTTCGCTACCAGGTACCTATATACAATTGTTCAAGTGTATTTACATACAATTGAAGAACACATGTGACGACTAGACTCTTTCCCTAATTGTGTTTCAACTTACCTCAACTTTCCCAGGTCTATTGAACCCGTATATAGTAAGACGTGGTAATTTACTAATTAATTATATATTTATAGTTTTGAAAATTTTAGATTGTTGAAGAGGTTTTTGTCCTCTGTTTGAACCAGAATTTATAATATAAATAATACTATAACAGAAGTAATATTTATTCAAATTTATTATAATTCACCAAAATAATAATATTAAAATGAATGGAAGTATAGCCTGTATTGAACGGAGGCTAGTCCATTTGCAGAAGTCATGTATATATATAGCGGCATTATTATACAAATATTGTTGATAATTAACAATTGGGCTTCAAGTTATTGACAAATACTTTGCCTGACATAATGTGAGGCAGGACTATTGCCTGGCTATTGTTTGTTTTTCAGGTCATATTTTCATGCTAATTATATAATATATATATATGATATATATATAATATGATTTTATTAATCTTGTAGGTTTTATTAATTTAATTCCCTTTTTTTGTTTTATTGAATATACAAATTGTTTTTATTTATTTTGTAATTTTAGAATAATCAATAAAACATTTTTAGTGTGGTCAGCCATACATATTTAATGGAAAAAAAGTTTTCTATAATATCAAAAGCAACTTCGAGAAACAAGTTTGGAAAATATGAAATATTTAGAAAATTATAGGAATTTTTTTTGAGGAAAAAAAGTGCCTTAATTAGCTATAGTCTGACCATACCGATTAAAATTCAACGAGCTATTGCCTAGATTTTCATAAACTAAAATATTTGAAAACATTTAAAAATAAACTAATGGTCATTAAGTTTCATCCTTTTGTCCATGTAAAATCTTGTCAATAATGTATAAACCAAAGAAGTATATATATATATATATATCTAAATATATCAATAGTAAATAAGTACTGAAAGTATGTTTACTAAATGGCACCGCCAATATATGGATACACTATGTATAATTATTATTAATAGTCAAAGCTATTTTCAATAATACTCAGAAAATCACTGTAGCGAAATGAGGACAAAATTAAATTATTTTGAAAAAGGAGATCAGTTTTTATGTTGAGAGGATTCTTTCAATTTAATTTTAGATATAGATACTGCGGAAAGTATAGGTTTACGGTATGATAATAAAAATATTAAATTTTTAAAAATGCAACTTTCTTAAATTTTAATTTCGCAATAAATGAAATAGAGTGAGATAATGTGAATGAGATAAAATATAAAATATAAAATGAAATCCTATTTTTCTCTATTGTTGTGCATATATGTATGTTCCTAATAACCTAATGTTTTGCAATCTTTTCCTCCACAGGGATACAAGTAGAGAAATTGAGCATTTTTTAATTAAAACCCCCTTCAGAAGAAATGAATTTCGAAAAGTATTAAAAGTTTGAGCATAAATACTAAATTATCCGAAAAAACAAACATTCACACCCTCCAATATTATCGTCCAGAAATAAACAAGATTTATAAGCAGATATATTTCCTGAATTTTATCAGAAGATTCTATAGGGACTCTATTAGTGAATTATTTATATGCAATCTCAGTTTTATTGGGTTCGCGTTTAGCGGTAGGTATACCATTATGGTTGGCGAGTAGTGGACTAGCGAATAATTACAACACTGAATATCAAGGGTACCCATTCCAATTGCAATTATCGTATACTTGTTCTAATTTATGTGAAGAACGACAAAAACTCTTTTACAGGCACTAGCTAATTATACTACTATTAGCCAACTGACGCGGCTATAACATGGTGTGTATTATATATTTATTTACGCCTGCTAGTGTGTGCGTGTGTACATCGCACAAACTTTCACAGGAGACTTGCAGATAAGTTAATATACCCCCCCCCCCCCCCTCCCGTCCAAATAGGGTCTTCATATCAATGTCCTTTTTTTTTACTGTTGCAAGTACAAATCAGTGACATATCGGCAGCTGTCCAGTACAAAAGGGAATCAATCTCTCAATCGGGTTTAATGAGATATACTGTTTATGACTGTTTTTGTATGATTGACTGTTTTTAGTAGATTTTATTATGTAACATAAAAAGACAAACTAATATAGTTTTTTTGTATATACCGAAGGTCAATCATTTACTAAATAATATCCAAGTCGGTCCAAAATACACATTATTTCGTATAAAGTCAAATTAAATTTACAAAACGAATACTATTTTTCTAGGTCACCTAAATTTAGCACATTTTCGCTGGTACTATTTCTAATTTATCTATACTATATCAAGAATTCCTTCGCTATATAAGGTAACTTTTATTCCCATCATATAAAGATATATGTTTGATGTTGAATTAGTCCGATACCCGATTCACTAATAGAGAATTTTATCGTGCTATGCTATGTTACTTTTTAATGTCGTTTGTCATTTGATAAAAAACAATTCCCATACATCATTAAAAAAATTCATTGTTACTTTTACTTTATAAGTGTAAGAATGATTTAAATGTTGACGAAAAAAACGGTAGTACCCTTATATATAGGAGAAGATTCTAGATGCATGGAAACATTGAAATATTCAGTAATATCGGAAAATGTAGTAAATCATTTAAAAGACGATAAAAATTGGAACCATAAAAGTATAATTTTTTTATATTATTAATGAAATATAAAAATTTACAATCAAATGAAATAGAAATAAATAACAAATGAATGACAAGGGGTAAAATGAAATACGATAAATTTGTTATGTGACAGACAAGCGTTAACTCGTAACAAGTTCGCATAAATTCAGTTCAGTCCGCACATTTGTCGACGCATAGTGTGTCTGGAATTCTAGAACATGAATTCTAGAATATGTGCTATATTATGTTCAACGGGGCGCTGGTTCAGCCAGAATTAATTGGGGGTAATTTAGCCCCCCCCCCCCCATTCTTGGATCTGCCACTGACAACATGGTTGGTTGGTATAGTTTTGGTACACAACTTGGTGTCTGTTTAAAAAGAGTGCATACAAGTTCTACTGTAACAGATCAATGGATTAATTAATTTCAAATAAAATAATTGCAAGGACTTCAAGATAATCAAGTTTTATTATTGCATTTATTTATTCGGAAAAAGCAGGAAAACTCAACGAATTTTTTTCTAAGTCAACAGAACCAAACAATTTTATTATGTATATACTTATTTATATGAGACTTTAAGATTTTTTTCAGAATTTTTTTGAGAATTTTTAAATGCTCTGATTGCTTTGATATTTTTATAGAATATACGATACAACTGGTTAATACGCGACGATTTTTGTAAACATTAGTGTCATATATATTACACAACTCTTAGGAGAAGTCGACAAAATATGACTATTTTAGGGGTTTTACATGTAATTTTTTGATTTTGTGTTGTTACCAGTGAGAAAAATAAAAGTCTGATTAAACTGAAAATGGAATACATTATTCATATATACAGTGCACAGTCTATGTAACCCCATAAAGTTATGTAATCTTATAACTTTAAAGGCTTCTTTCTCTTCAGGAACAGACCCAAATTAAAGTTTTTATTTTATTTTGACAAGGTAAACGGGATCGCTAATTTAAAGAAAAAACGGTTATATCTACAATACTGAAAATGGAATACAAGACGTAAGACAATATTTCCTACAATGTGTTGGAATTTCAAATTGATAACTATATAAAATAAGAGTTGGGAAATGTTTCATCTATTAATCTATGTTTAATCTATTTTCATGTATTATGGGAGATCCCAATGTTCAGGCATCTAAATATCGTTTAATATTTAACCAATTAGCCAGATATCGTAATACGATGTACAGATGGATAATTTATCCAGTTTTTTAAAATACCAGATTCATAACTTTGAAGGGAATAAATAGGGAATGAATTTAAAAGACCTATACTTTTAATTTTTAAATATTATTTTCCGGTTATAATGTTATTAATATTTTTTGTTCGATTGATCTGTAATTTCAATACATATAGAACATATATATAATTTATCACCATGGTGGTAAACAATTAGAGCCATAAGTTAAAAATTGAAAGATTGGCAGCAATTTTAAAATATTTATTTTTTACATGCTAATACTAGTAGGAAAATTTTAAAAATCGCGAAGTCCAGGCCCAATAAACAAAATGGCCATATCTCTGTAAATAAACCTCTGATTGCATTCTAGTTGATACAATTGGATTTCCCGATTCTGCGGAGCCCCAAACTCCGGGCAACTGTCATAGAAATGGTTTCGGTTTCTGTGGCCACAGGAAGGTTCGATATCTTTAAATGAGAGAGGGGGCCGCGAAGGGCTATCCATACAAGTGCTATTTGTTGCAATCGGATGTTTATTTCTGGATCAGTGATTTTCAACTTATATCATAAGGCTCTCTAGAACCACTAACATTCTTATAATTCTGGAACTAAAAGTCGGATCGGGCAGCGGTTTTCACAGTTGTGTTTATAATCACCTAGTGTATCTTTCTGACCCCCTAACTCAAAATCAGAGGTCTACAATTTTTTTTAGGTATGTGCTTAGGTACCCCAAATTATCAAAAGTCGAATTTTGACCTCAATCATTCAATTATTTACGGATTGTATTTATTTTTGGCAGACATGAAGGTATTCGGAAATATAATCATCCTTCCAATGTTTAGGGGAAAATATTTAAGTTAAAAAAACCCAGAGTGTACACAATTTCTTAAAAAAATTATTATTCAGAAAATAATCAATTATTTCTTAATTCTTTCAATGGAATCGTGATTTTCGTCCAATTTTATATAGGGAAATGTCGCAATAGTATACTCAGATTATATATTAAAAAAAGTTACTTTAATATTTCCAATTCTAGACATTTTCAACTTTTATTTTAGTATTCCTACCCCGAGATAATTTTTATTTTCGATTACAAATTCATTTTTTGCCGATTTGATTATTCCTTCGTTGGAATATAACTCCTAAGTGTCCTAGGAGTCATTCCTGAAGATCTTAGACTTATATTTATGGTACAACTCGAGATAGCCATTTTTAGGTTAGTGAAATCCTTTGCTTTACTACTTATTCAATCGTTCTAATTTTTTCAGAGAATTAAGATAAATTGTTTATAAACATTCTCTGAAAATTTCATCGATATCCCTTGCGTATTTCTAGTCTTGTTTTTAATATTTTAAAATGGTATTTCTACCCCTGTATTCATAATTAAGGTTATGAAAACGGTGAGTCATACACAAGTTTCGCGAGGCAATCCAAAGATAGAGAAAAATTTTAGCAGTTATGCGCATCAAGGACCCTTGTAATTAAACCATTTTTACGAATTTATACTAATTCTTTTTGATAAAAATTAATTGTTTAAAGTTCAGTGTGGTGCATCAATAAAATGAAATAAATACATAAATATTAATTGTATTTTTACAGCTATGGTTTAAATTACTGTATTTTATAAATATATATATATACATAACAGAATAATATGAATTAGTATCATTTAATAATATAAGAATATATTGTCACAAGTGAACATAATTTAATGTAATTGAGGTGTTCACAATTTTATTTTATTTAGAAGTTTACACAATTTCTACAATATTAGAATTTTATTAATTTAAAACTTTACACAATTTCGCATTCTAAAATTATGCTACAATATTCTAGATGATTCACATAGCGCAAACAACAGGTGTGCATAATTTTTCTTAATCAATTCGAAAATTATTTTTATTTGAATAATAAATATTGTATATAGAGTTCATTCAAGCTCAAGTAAAAAGCCATACATTGTTTTACTCATTAATTTTCCTTTTAAAAATATTATTTCAAGAAGAGACCTAATTGCTAATTTTAAAATTTAATTTTGAGATAATAATTAGTCTAATTAAATAGTTTAATATAATTATATGATTTAGTAGATGACATGCATCATTGTATAAAGTTCATTATATCTTTATTATGGCATCGGTGGAAGGCTGAAGGTTAGCGAAATATGTTGACCGAAAAATTTGTAATACATTATATCATTTAAAATAAATAAATATAGGCCTAAAACAAAATGATAACAATAATAAAAATATTATACAGTAATTGTTATTAACCACAAAATCGTGCGTTAATATTTTTAAATATATAATGTCAGGATATCGTTTGAAGGCGTGACTTATTTAGTCAAGTGACTGTCGTATGGTATATACCCTCTGTGAATGGAATCATAGCCTCTTCAGGTACACGGACTTCATAATGTACTTCATGTACCCCCTAAAAGGTGTAGCAGCTGTCTTAACAGTATTTCCTTTGAAAGATGGATGACCTTAACTTACAAATTGTGAGGTGAGGATGCAGACAGATGTAGAAACTACACAGACGTAACAAACAAACCTGTCTACACACGGTATCATTTACCGCATTATTTTTTCTAAGCCAATCAGAACCGACTTGACTCAGAGGTGACGTCATTATTTGCTTTTCATGCGATCAGCGGCTCCCAAGATCAAAGGATATTTGGCGCTAAAAGTGATTGTCACCTACGCATGACAGGATCAAGTGTTGCGACGAGTATCTCGTTGACCAGAGCGGCGCGGTTCTTTGTGAATCATGTTGCCGCCAGGATAACATTAAATCAGGGGTGACACTGCACGGAGTGGGTTGTGTATTACAGAATGATTTCTGCATTCGGATATATGATGAGCAGCCGTGAGAAACAGTTATAGGCCTATAGGTATCGAAGTTGGGTTAAAAACGGTAGCTAATGTTTTTTATATGTTGGGTCAAGATTTATCATTAATTAAGAATTGGTTTGGACTTATAGGATAGCATATTATAGGATATTTTCCTAATATATTATTTTAGTTAGATTATATCGCGAGTATAAAGAGATACCTAATTATTTAATAATTATTCAGTAGATTGGGGATATTCAATAAATTAACAACATCGTTATGTGCAACTGTGAAAGAGGAAATGTACACAAAAACTTTTTATGTTTATCATTAATGTTATATTGATTTTTATAAAATGTAAAATTTATTTTAATGCTATTCTTTTCACCAAATAAATAGCATCTTGTTATCATATTCCACATCATATTCCAACATCACATAGCTTTGAAAATGTAGGCTAATGTCAAATATATAGGCTATACGTTTGCATTCGTTGTCAAAAAATAGTCATCGTATATATTATTTTAAAAATTTCGTTTTCTTCTTTATTACATTTTTTAATATATATATGTCTATAGTATACGTCATATTTATAAATGTATTAGACCGGAATTTATTGGTCATTGCATTTTTTGACAACGAAACCGTTTTCTTTATTTAGGCCTATTACAAACAATTAATCCGAGGATGATTTGTTAAAAAGCAGAAATAGGCCTACTGCACTATATAATAGGTTTTCAAGTCATCAATATTTACTTATAACATCATTAATGACGTTATCAGGTGTAGAAAGAATCATAAATGACCCGAAAACACAACATTATATTATAACCCAGAAAATAGAAATGTCCGCAAGCTAGTGTCTATACTTTTAATTTTATTGAAAAATGTGTAAATAAACTGCATATAAATACTACTCTTTTTACTGAAAATTAAGTAGATTTTTCAATATATACGTTTTGTACTTTTGAGGAAAACTTACTTGAATGTATATGTATGATGTAACCAAAAAAACATATATTTAATATAGTAAAATTAATAATCAAAATAATCAAGTTTTTTTTTAAATTTTTGAAATCGTCAAATATTTTGGTATCCGTTGGATATCCGTAAAAGCAATCCTTTAAAAAAATCAATAATTTTGTCTACACAAGAATAGAACAATAGAGCAAGAGAATCAGTTATGCCATGCCAATGGATTTTGTGTAGCAATACATGCATCCTCATGTCGTTGACATAAACGTTACCTAATGTAACTAAAAACAAGAGATATTATTTTTTAAATATGTATAATTTTATTGCGATAAATCACATATAATAATAAATACCTAATACAACAAAATATCTAATATTTATATAATATAAGTAATCCCTGATGGTTCCAATCAATTCTATAAACCTCTTCCAACTAAGAATATATCAGATCGCTATTTATACCAAAGTATTTAATACAAAAAGTAAATATATAAAGTAATATGGAAATAACTAAGTGATATATAACTGGATATTTGTATAACTGTAATTATTTAGTATCACATATGTAGCGGTTATTATTTTGTTATTTTGTTATTCGTAACTGCAGCCTCAGCTACATGAATATTGTTAAATATAAGGCTCAATAATAACCTTGAGAAGGATCAAACATGTCACTAATTCAGCTGTCGAGGATATAAAACTTAAAAAGAACAATTGGAATATAAAGTTAGAAGAATTATACAAACGTTTCCTAACTTAGAGTTACGATTTGTTTTCTTCAGAATGACTATAAAACATTAAACAATTAATGAAAGTAAGTGAAAATTATATTTATGTAATTTTTTCGAAGAAAAAAGTGGTAAAACTCATATTTGATGTCAAAATATTTTTACATAAAATATATATTGTAAATATCACAATATACATACTTTTTAAGAAAACATTTGAAATTTATCTACTTGTTTATAATTAGAAAATAATGAGTTATTGCATTATACTGTTCAGGTGTACTTTATTTAATAGAATAGCATGAAACGCCTTCTGTTATAACTGTCTTTACTACAGCTAGGTATGACCATAACTAAATATAACAAAACTATGTATAACTCTTATATAACGATTGAGATAAGTTGTCCATGAAAACACAGTAAACCCACACGGAAGAAATATAAGATTCATGTTGACCAAACACCTACAAACCAAAAATAACATTTACTCTAATCAATATGATAATGTAGTAAAATACCGAGACTAGTGTAATAAAAAATAAGGTAACATTTTTAAATATGAATTTTTTTACGAGTTATACATTGACGTTTAAAGATCTTTTGATATAGTATTTTAAGGGACTACTCATTACATAGGATAGTGATTTACAATTTAAAGTAGAAAAATAATGTATAGCAATCTATGAGTAAGTGACTGAATACTATCAAATACCTTTCGTCAATTTCTCGATATAATTTAATAAAATTTAACTTCGCCAAATTTCGTCGGAAACGTTTACTTTATTAACCCTACTTGTGTAAATGAAAAATTAATATAATACATTTAATATAAAATGAACACCATTTGTTGACCCACATTTCAAATCAGTTCTACTAGTTAAACTGAATATTTATGTTGTGTTATGCAATAGTGATTGATACATATGTCGGGGAAACGCCTTCCATACTACTCGTAGTTTTATAACTATACAATTTTTTATACACATATGATATCTTCCTAACTAAATCGTTCTATTTATTCATGTAGTTATGCAATTTGAGATGTTTTTGAGCTATTTTTTAATTAATTAAATTAATAGTATACTAACTATACAAGAAAATTGTATTATTTTATTTTAATTTATTTTAATTTTTATTTATTGTTATTTTATATTAGTATTTTTTTAATCTTCTAACATTTAGTTGTATTAATTTAACATTAAAAAATAACATATTTTGCATTTTTTTAGCAATTACTTTTCAATTTTTTTTCACTAAATGACAAATTTATGTAACATAAAACAGTTACAATTTAACACCATAAAAACCATGAATATAGAAACAGTATATTTTATAATAGTCTATGAGTACAGAGTTTTTACCGGTGAATTTTGTGAATTTTATCGGTGGTGAAATTGTCTGACGAAATCCTTTGTGAACAACGATGATTGCATAGTGCTTACGAAAGAATGACGCGTTTAACTCTAAAAATACATTGATATGATCTTGTATAGTATATATTTTTAAATAAAAAATCATCGCGTGTTTAGCAAAGAATGATTGACATTTATCCACAAAGGTCACCGTTTATATTATTTATTGTTTCACAAATGTAATTTTATAAAACACTTCCCTTAAAGTAAAAACATAACAGCCATACAGTTATTGATATAGTTAAATTTATGTCAGTAAAACAAAATAAAACGGTTAAAACCAAAAAGCGCATATATGCTGATTTATGAGCTGATTAAATAATAAAACGGCAATTGTTGACATAGGTATCCTTGACAGTGGCGTGGGCAAGGTTTCCAAAATAAATAAATAACTATAATAACGCTCAGTTGTCCAGCGATATATTTATTAATAACAGCAAAGAACTATACTTTTGGGATTGGTTGCATTTATTTTAGAAAAAGTTGTAGGAGGATTCCAAGGATTGGCTAAGGAAGAAGACGTGGAGTAGAAAGGGAGAATTCGACGCGCCCCTTCTTTACGCCTGTACCGCACCATATTTAAGCCAATGTTTCCCTCCAGATTAACCACATTTCCTCTTTCACAAATGGCCTCCAACACGGATCTCGTCCAGTCACTCTGTGCATTTCGCTGGTTCACCGGGAACAACAACAACACCAACAAGCATACCTACCTCCTCCTCCTCGCGGCAGTCTGCCTGGCTCTAGGCGGTGGCGGCGGTGGCGGTGGTGGCAGTGGGGGAGTCGAGGCGGCGGCTGCCCCCGATGCCTCCGGCGGCTCGATGAGCCAGACCGAGTTCCAGCAGATCCGGATGCTCATCTACCGCGTCATGCACTGCATCCACCCCTGTCTAAACGGCGGCACCCTGGTAGCTAGCCTCTACCGGCCCTGGGACTACTGCCAGTGCGTCTGTCACAGCGGGTACACCGGCTATGCCTGTCACGAGTCCCCCCCCGCCTCGGTGCGGCGCTCCTCCTCCTCCTACTCGGTGGCTGCCTCGTCCAGCTCCTCCTCTCGGAAGAAGAGAAGAGTGAAGAAGTCGACTGGCGCTTTGCTGCGGGAGGACATTCGACGAGTGCGGTCGCTGTTGTTGGACCGAAGAAGCCGCTTCTCTCGAAGGTGATTGTGACGTGCACACCTAGGCAGAGTACACAGACACACACACACCCTGACCAATGTGAGTCGGATATTGGGAGGGATTGAGTGGGGTGGGGGGGGCAGAGGTGCTGAACAGCTGCGGGCAACTCTTGAAATCAACGCATCTTTGGAAAATAGCAATGGTGATCTCGGAGATGTACAATTCCTACTGTTCCAGACTCAAAATAAGAAATGATTCCAAATGTTTGTATGTATATATATCTAGATTTATATAATGTGTCATGCATGGAGATAGGTATTAAAATGAACTGTTATTAGTTGTAACATTATAGTTAGATTATAAGGCCCCCTTTGTACAGGTGACATCATTTTTATGTAAATTATTTTTTGCCAACTTTGACCAAGATGGTTTGCGTGCAAATAGTCTTCTGACATTTTCTCTCTAACCTCTACAATTCTATATATATATTATATATAACACTCTGTAACTTTTTTGCTCCGTCAAACATTCCATGTCATTAGATTGATCAAGAGATCAAGGCGTATGTATTATTATATTAGGCACTTGTCGGTACATGCAGTGCCTGTTATGATTCTAGATTTTACTGTTATGCTTATAATAACACACATAATGACATAATTGTATGGTGCATCATAACTATTATTTGTATCGTATATATAATGTTTAAAACATCAAAGTTTGTTATTTATATGTTCATCAGTATGTTCTATATGTTTAGTGATAAACTGATTTTATTTTCTTTTTTTAAACAAGTAATTTGCACAACTCTCTGCTATTTTTGCTTTAATTAAAATAATAATTTTTACAAGGGAAAAAAGCCTGCATGCTTTGGCCCATTGATGCGTGAATTATACTTGTGTTCATTCGCTTTAAATGGTCAGGCGGACTGCAATCGGGTTAATTTCAAAAACATTCAGAAGATCATTTCATAACATTTATTTTAAATAAGGTGTAAGTAAATAAGTATTAACAAATTAGAGACAATAAACAGTATTATCTTTAAGGCCCCATTTAGATTATGAAAATACATCAATAAAAATAAACCATTAGAAATAATTTCGTCTCATTTAGAAATGTTATATTCTGCATGTATAACAGTATACTTGTAAAATAAACAAGATTCACAAAGCGCACTATTAAAAAATCTCTCGATAAATTCGACGACTTTAGTGGAACTGTTCCTTAAAAGAAGTTGAAAGTGAAATGAATAATACGAGTTCGAGCAAGTTTGAGTCAAATACCTTTTATACGGAAAACCACGGTTATGATTTAGTTTATAGATCTATTAATTTTTACTGAAGATACAATATTATAGAAAGATTGTTGGTAAATACTGAAATGAAATTTTAATTTTCTCTTAACTTTAAAATACTTATCGCTAAGCATTACTAAGTGACATATATGTTAGAAAAGGAGATTTATTTGTAACTAGTTTGGAGTTTATTTATTTACGTAAACGATGCTATTATGATAACTGACCATATTAACTTAAATATGAAATATGTGATATCAATGTTCTTACTGAGTAACTGTATTTTATGTCTGTTTTCAAGCCGGTTATTAAATCTATTTTAATAAAGTTAAAATATTGTATGCTTATTAGTTTAACCATAGAAAATTGTCTTCAAAAGTAGAAAAAAATATAAATACTGATAATTTTCCGAAAAAATTACTATTTCTAATTTATAACGCAGAATTCCGGGATTTTTTTACAATGTTCTGAAGCGTCATCATATAATTTTATTACGTAATTAGGAATATTTCTCCAAAGTAAAAAATATGGCAGCCACTGAAATAAAGTTATATAAGCTGAATCGATAAAAATCGATCAAATAAAGATCGCTTTTCAAAATGGCAAAAGCTGGACTTAAATGTCGGCTTTTAATAAGGCCGTTTTCATAAAGCGTATTTTGATAAACGGTTACTTAAAATACATACACAATAAAATATTTCTTTAGTATTATCACTTATTCATAACTTGCGAAATAAATCCATGAGTCCACCTATAACTTCTGAAATATCCAAATTGTGAGTGTGTTCTGAAAATTAAATCAAATTAAGCCGAACTAAAGGGATTATCTATTATCCATTATCTCTAGAACTATATAATCTATATCCTTCAAGTTCCTACACTAAAATGATACTATGAAAGGCACTTCAAAATCTAGAAGTAGGTGCACATATTGGTGAGTCCAATTTATAGGTGCTGACTTACAAATAGAAAAAAAATGGTGTATAGCTTAAAATTTGCATGAAACATCAGTTACATGAACCGGATCAAAAAAAGTTAGGGTTTTTTATTATTGTTATTTTACATTTTAAAGAATAGGAAAAATTTCTTGGTTATGACTCAATTTGAGTGAAAATTCAATAAAATCGTTTAAGTATTTTCTACATATTATTAGCAAAATTATATGCATATATCATAACGTTAACTTACCAGGTAGAAATGCATATTAATTCCTACCCCTATTTTATCTTAAACAATGGCTAAATAACAAAAATTAATTATTATTCAAATGTCTTTGAAAAATGGAAAGAAAACAATATTATATTTTACTATAATTTTGCTTGTAACATATAGAAAACACTTATATCATCAAAACTATATGTAACATTGTATTCAAAAGTATGATAAATATGTATAAAATGTTTATTTCCCGTCAAATTGATACAAAAAAGCCAATACCGTTTTTGCCCAATAATCCGGTTTTTTATATTGTTTCGAGTAAATTTTTGGCTTGATACTAATTTTTCTAGGTCCTGTTCTTTTGGACCAATTAGACTGGACTAATACACGACACAACGCTTTCAAAAGAGAACACACCTGATATTAAAGAAAACTTCTTTCAGCTGCACATAAAGAAAACATTGACAAAATTCAAAATACCAAAATAATGGTTACAAAGTCCAATAACGTCCAATAACATCCGATAGCGTCCAACAACATCCAATAACGTCCAATAACGTCCAATAACGTCCAATAACGTCCAATAACGTCTAATAAAGTCCAATAACGTCCAACAACGTCCAATAACGTCCAATAACGTCCAATAAAGTCCAATAACGTCCAATAGCGTGCAATAGCGCGTCTAACAACATCCAATAACGACCAATAACGTCCAATAACGTCCAATAACATCCAATAACGTCCAATAGCGTCCAATAGCGCGTCTAACAACATCCACTAACAACCAATAACGTCC
Source organism: Coelogynopora nodosa (assembly GCA_034780555.1). Taxonomy (NCBI): domain Eukaryota; kingdom Metazoa; phylum Platyhelminthes; order Proseriata; family Coelogynoporidae; genus Coelogynopora; species Coelogynopora nodosa. The sequence continues at coordinate 33,622 of JAUZND010023562.1, read as the reverse complement.
AATAACGTCCAATAACGTCCAATAACGTCCAATAACGTCCAATAACGACCAAATAAAGGAATTTTGTCCAGAAGATATCGGCATTGAAATAGTCGATGAATTTAATTTTCTTCTAAATAAATAAAATCAAGAAATAGATGGTCGTTTATGTTTGTGAAGAACAACAATGACCAATCTACATAATATATGGAAAAACGGAAACACATCTGGTTGCTATGGGCTATCTTTATATTTATTATTTATAGCCATTCCCATTTTTATATAGCACCTATGTTGTATTCAACAATATATTATTTTTTTATGGTATACCTCTTATAAACGGTCTCGATGTAACTTTCACTAGATATGGGACATTACATGTCGTAGGTCTATAGTACACGATTTACATATAGTTGTGTGAAAGTATGTGCGTAAACATTTTTTTTAAAGTCTGTGTGAAAGTTTTGCTTGGAGTAGTAGTATGGCTAGTAGTATATGGCTACTAGTAGTATATGGCTACTAGTAGTATGGCTAGTAGTATGGCTAGTAGTATGGCTAGTAGTATAGCCTAGTAGCATGGCTAGTAGTATGGCTAGTAGTATGGCTAGTAGTATGGCTAGTAGTATGGCCAGTAGTATGGCTAGTAGTATGGCTAGTAGTATAGCCTAGTAGTATAGCCTAGTAGCATGGCTAGT
>JAUZND010023562.1:0-32848 GCA_034780555.1 Coelogynopora nodosa | reverse complement strand
AGTATGGCTAGTAGTATGGCTAGTAGTATGGCTAGTAGTATGGCTAGTAGTATGGCTAGTAGTATGGCTAGTAGTATGGCTAGTAGTATAGGCTAGTAATATGGCTAGTAGTATGACTAGTAGTATGGCTAGTAGTATAGGGTAGTAGTCTTATAATTTTCACTTGCACCAACATTTAGAACATATAAATTACAACAACATGCATGGATTTATTTTAGTATATATTGTAGCTTACATAAGATTCTGGGAACTAACAACCACAGATATCAGGCTTGTCTCACTGTAGATATTTTATGGGGTTATGATTTAAATCCGTAAGAATAAAAAACTACTTTTCAAGGTTGGCAATAAATCAAGTAGCTAAAATCAATCAAAATTTTTTAATTATTTAAAAATGATTTTTAAAATAATTTTTGTACAATATTAATAATTTTAATAAGTGTATGTGTAATTTCTTGCTTAATAATATATCATTAATATACACTAATATAAAATGCTAAATAAATATTATAATACTATAAAACGTTAATTAATTTCAATTGTTCATTTCAGAATTATTCGTATATTATTCGTATTGTATACAATAGTATCAATTATATTACACTTGTATCGACTATTTTTATCGACATTCTAAAATTCCTTTCAATTGCTTTTCTTAGAAGCTATTTTGATTTATTTTTAATTTATCTAGTTTATCTTAGCAGCTGTCGCTTTGACGACCTTGAAAAATAAATTTGAATTTCCTACGGATTTGTCGTTTGGTTTTTTTTAACGTTTTATTGGTGTATTATATATATATATATAGGTGTGCATTAGAATTTTGCGTTGTAAGGCTATTGTCATGAATCAAATTCAATTGGGAGTATAACAAATAAAGTAAAATAAGAATACGTATAAGACGTACTTTTGAACTTTACGTTGCGACTTATACAGTGAACATGTACATTCTCCTCACCAAATATACATTATTCATAATAATAATTTTGTTAGCTAAATTTAGCAGCATAAAAAGTAGCAATAAAAATTATATTTTATAACAGGTATAATGCAACAAAAAATCTATTTATCTCTAAATAGAATAATAATTCGACTGAAATGCAATCTAAATAGAAATATATACACCAACCAAGCAACAAAAGTTAGGGGTGCGATTTATACACCGAGCATATAAAAAGTTAACTTTTTTATTGAAAAGTTTGAGGTGCGACCTACAATGCATAGTATTTTACTGCATTTGAAAACTTTAATTATATTTAACAATATAGAATCACAAGCAGCATAGAATTTCGCCATTAGGTCAGTGGAGACTTAATTCTGAAAGAATATTACATACTGAGCCAACAATTACAACATCTAAATCAAAGGTCACTTATATTCAGATTACTATTGATAGTGTGGCTATTCAGGCCATATTCAGGCCATATTCAGGCCATATTCAGTACATATTCAGGCTATATTCAGGCCATATTCAGTACATATTCAGGCCATATTCAGTACATATTCAGTACATATTCAGTACATATTCAGGCCATATTCAGGCCATATTCAGGCCATATTCAGGCCATATTCAGGCCATATTCAGGCCATATTCAGGCCATATTCAGGTCATACTCAGTACATATGCAGTATTCAATGTGCCCGGAACATGTATGCAAATATGTGTACAACATGTGTGTTTTATTATTTTATAGTCTCCTCTCGTCACTCGTCAATCGTCATTGCCACTACATACATTTAGGCCGCTACCATATTTTTGTTATTTTAAATAACACAAAAAAAAATTTTTCAACATAATCTAAGTCGAAATTTTTTGAAATCTATTATTAAATAATTTCATTCACGTGTTTGTAAATATTTTATTAACACAACTTATTTATGTAAAAGTGGTGAAATATTTTAAGTTTGAAAACATTAAAATAAAATGCTATAATAAATGTTCGTCAGTTTTTCAAAATAAATTGTATAACTTAATGGAAAAAAACTACGTGGGATGTGTGAAACAATAAACAAATAAATTATTCATATTTTTAAAAGAAATTAAAAAATGCTCATTTAAAAACATAACTCACTATCAGCAGAATGATTTTGAAATAATGACAAAGCAAAGAAATATATATTTATGAATTAAATCAGTTTTAACCTTCTTTTTTTACACAAATCTAAACTGTGTTAATAAAAATGTTGTTTAATTTAGGATTTTTTAAATATTGCTTCCCACTCTTTCCTCTGTTATTTAAAAAGAAACAATATTTATAACCTTTTAAAAATGCATACTTAAATATGAAAATTTCTGCAATAATTAAATTTATTTATAAAACGCTTTATTTAGTTGTAATACGCAGTTATAATAATTAAGTTTCCTGCAAGATTTTTTGTTTTATTGTTATAAAATTGTAAATTATAATGAAATTTTGTTTATAATTACTCATTCAAAAGTTAATTATGAAATTATTCATGAATTCAAATTTGGTTATTTTAAAATATATCTGATAAATTTATTTAATAAAGGATTATCTTAAATTCTTCACACACTCGCTATATACTATACGTTTATTAAAAAGTAGAACAATTAATTCAATCTCCTTCACTTCCGAAATATAAATGACCAGAAGAACCAGTTGCCTGGAATAAATGTTTAGTAAAAACATATTCCTAGTTTAAAAGCCATTCGTTATATATATATATATATAGCAGACAGGTTTTTTAAGGAAAAAAAACATTTGTTAATTTCTACACATCACTCAGGAAATCAATCAATAATATAATTACTAATGAGATCAATAAATGGTGCAATTGTTATATAATAAAATGCGAACAAGTTTTTTGATAAGTTAAACAAAAAAGAATCACTAAAGCTATAAATAGAAATATTAAAAATAATATGTTCGAAATTATATTTTTTATGCAAAACATTGAGAAACATTCATGGAACATTTATAAAACATTTATGAAACTTGTGTTTATTTTTAATAAAAAATATATAAATTGATTTAATTGTGATGGAAAAAGAATTATTGATCTAGATAAATAATGCTTTCAATTTTGAAGTATTATATTTTCTAACTTTTTGTTGTTGTTAATTACCCTAAATTTATTAATTTATAAATATATCTTACTTATTTAGCTATGCTTTTCTATAATCTATAAATCACCCTAGATTAATCAATAGTCAAAAAATATATTGTAAACAAACACTTCTATGGAATTGAGGAAAAAATGCAATTTCCTGCTAAAATTTAAGCTTTAATAATATGTAACCGGAAAATATTTTATATCTTTCATTTGAAATTAATTTTACAATTTATTCCAACATTTCCTTTATTCTTCAATCATAAATACATCAATCGTAAAACATTAATATGAACATGTAAAAACTACAATATTTATTTAAGTTATAACTTCAAGGCCGAAATGTTGCAATTGAATTAACATAAAAAATGAAATCATAGTGACACAATCAACTGAAAATATATCATCACTGCTAACACACACAAAAAAAGACTACAAAATTTTGCATTTTTTTACTATTTACCATTTCCATTTAAACTGTTGCGTAAAACCAATTTCAACATACGTTATATTGTCAGCAGACCACAGAATTTTGTTATTATCTATATAATAATAACATTATCAATTATGATTTAAACTTTTATTTAATATTTTGTTCAGATCTCAGTGGAGACTCGTCTTTCAACAATTCGAAGTTCGGAATCAGCATATTTTCTAGTGCCTACAAAGAGAAATACTCAGTACTTCTTTTTTTGAAATTTATTCTTAAAACCACTCAGAGGGTTTATTGGTATTTGAATTTAGGGGAATCCTCTAATGATCAGCATAACCACTTTTTATAACGATAATTTGTGTTTTATTTTTTGTTAGTTATTTTACGGGTTCTGGACAAAATTTATTCAGGAAAAAATGCAGTATTTATAATAGAGTTTATAAAAAAAAATTAAATAAAACTATATTTTTTAAAGTATATTTATTTGGGGATTTATAGCGACACGATTGTTTAAATCCCAGTTTCATAATTTTACTTGTTAATAATATTGGCTAACATAAAAATGTATGCTACCTGCCTTTCAACAATCTAATTTATTTAGACAATATTATTCGCATTAAAACTATACATATTATATATAATAATAATTTACCTAATAAGAACTTTAAAGTTTTTGTTAATCTTATATTCTTTTTCTTAAAAGTTATTTTACTTACATAACATTATAATATTTGCGTATATTGATGTGAAACTAAATATTTCAATTATTAAATTTTTTATAATATATATTAATTATGCAATTCTGACTAACTATTATATTAATTGCTTATTAGAATATTATCTTAATCAAATAATTTGAAATTAGCTAAAAAACCTTTTCGTATTATTTCTTCTACATTTTGATAAACACATTCGTAAAATATTTAATATATAATTATATTTAAATACATTTTTTAGATATTCGGAATTAGAAGTCATGAATAATTTCATTTATAATTTTAAAATGAATAATTAGAAACAACATTTAATTATATTTTAAAAATCGAAATGTGAAGAAGAAAAATCTTTAAGAGAAACATAAAGTAATAAAATAGTATTTTATAATTTAACTTTGTATAAGAAATTTAGATCTTTGATGAAAATCTAATATAAAAATGTTTTGTTAGATTTTTGGAATATTTAAACGAATTTTTTAAATGGCAAAAAAAATCGGAAAACAGTAAATAAATTATCAGATAAACAGAAAAATTATTTATGCAATTTAGATAATTAAAAATAGCTTAAACAAGGTTTAATTTGGCTATATTCTTGAAAATAGAGCTTGTTTAACTAAAAATAATTGTTTTTTTATTTTGATAACAAGATGTGTTATTTATGAATGAGTAATTATTTTTAGAATTTCCGTAAAATTTTATCTAAAAATATGTTCACATTTTAAAATTTAGATTCTTCATAAAATATTCTTTTTACTTTTAAAAAGTGTTTAATATTTTTTCTAACTCATGATTATATTTTTTTACAAGTTTGAAATATAATTTCACAATATCAATATAATATAGAATGTGAAGCGACTGTTTATTTCTTTCTTATGGAAAAATAATATACGTGTCAGTGAATAGTTGTAATATTAAAACTGACTTTTGTTTAATAATAAATATCCTATTCATTCCTATGAGAATGCAACATTTCTTACAATAGATACAATATGTAAATCGATGTATACAGTGGCGAGTAGCGAGTGAAGACTTTTAAAAATATATAATGAACAACATTGTTGCACTTTTTATTTGCAACATGCATAAAGTTACTCATGTTGCAAACAAATATAACTAAGGTCAACATTTTTCCACCACAGAAAGTCTCTTAATTTATGTATTTCAAATAGAATTAATAATCTAATAAAATTGGGGGAAAAAATAATCAATACTTAAATTGTTATCGTTTTTAGTGACTATTTTACCATTATTCGTATGATACTATATTACTAAAATATCTCTTTAATTTCTTTTCTGATAATACTTCCTGCTTAGTTATATTAATGCCTCTCCAATATAATATATTATTATAAAGATTCTTTTACCTTATTTAAAGATAATATTTCCGTTTTCTTTCGATTTTCAACAGATCAGTTGCATCAGTTTCCATTGATATTAGATTAATATAGGAATGTTTATCTTAAACGCTTTTGTTATATATATCATTTAATAAAGATATATTAAATAAACAATAGATAATTGCAGCACGTCTAATGTATATATAATATAAGTTGTCATTAGTGTCGAAATTAAACATTTGTTGTCTGTGTGGCACATTTTATCCGGGAGATATGTTGACATTTTGTCTTATGTTACGTCTTCGTATTTTGATACAAAACACTTTTACATTCACTAATAAATAAATATTAAATTTCTTATTAGTAATATTATTCATTTTTATATATTTAATATAATAGTTATAAATTATAATTTCAAAGATAACATATATTTATTTTCTTTAAGTAAAAAATTATAATAAGAAACACAAATAAATAAAACAATGTTTCGTAAATATTTACGAAAGTTCACGATTAAGGATGCAGAAAAGTGAAGATATTAACAAAAATAAATGTCATCATTATATATCACAAAGTCATTTATTTTAGATTACAAACATCTTAAAGTATCAGAGGCAATATATACTATAATGTAGTCAACATATCAATGTACTCAAAATTTAGATATATAAAACGACCTTGTTATATATGAAATCATATTACAATACAGGAAGTACAATTTTAATTAATGTTCATACATTATAATAAGTTAATCAAAGGATAATAAATTTATATGTAGTAAATATGTAGTAATACATAAAATCGTGTTACAGCGTCTTTGGCTATACATTAGCCCACAGTCAGCCCACATTAGCCCACACCAGCCCACATTAGCCCACACCAGCCCACATTAGCCCACATTAGCCCACAGTTAGCCCACAGTCAGCCCACATTAGCTCACATTTGCCCACATCAGCCCACATTAGCCCACATTAGCCCACATTAGCCCACAGTCAGCCCACATTAGCCCACATCAGCCCACATTAGCCCACATTAGCCCACAATCAGCCCACATTAGCCCACATCAGCCCACATTAGCCTACATTAGCCCTCATTAGCCCACATCAGCCCACATCAGCCCACAGTTAGCCCACATTAGCCCACGTTAGCCCACATTAGCCCACATCAGCCAACATCAGCCCACATCAGCCCACATCAGCCCAAAGTCAGCCCACATTAGCCCACATCAGCCCACATTAGCTCACATTTTCCCACATCAGTATAACATCATCCCACAGTCAGCCCACATTAGCCCACATTAGCCCACATCAGCCCAAAGTCAGCCCACATTAGCCCACATCAGCCCACATTAGCCCACATTAGCCCACATTAGCCCACATTAGCATATATATCCCACATCAGCCCACATCAGCCCACATTATCCCACATCAGCCCACATCAGCCCACATCAGTCCACAGTCAGCCCACATTAGCCCACATTGCCCACATCAGCCCACATCAGCCCACAGTCAGCCCAGAGTCAGACCACATTAGCCCACAGTTTTAAGGATGTAATGGATATATTTATATATATATATATATAATATATTGTAGGGCCTATATTGATTCGCAACGATTTGTGATCACCGTGTTTTTCAAAAGACAGAATGAAACTGTCGAATAACGAAACAGTACCAAATTGTATTCTTAGTATGAAGTTTTATTCACTCAAAGAAGCGGCGATTGTTTTGAAGGATTTGTTGTTTTGTTAATATAATTATTATAAAATGTAGGTCATATTGATTATAGGATAGATAAGTAAATATCCATTACAATCAATAATTTATATATAACGAATGCGTTATTTACAAGTAAAATAGGGATTATACTTTTAGTGGATTGTGATCAAAAGGATTATAAGTTTAAAATATATCATAATTTGTGATTTTATGTCATTTAGTAGTTAAGAAATTGTATTTTAGTACTATGGTACATTGCATCATGAAATATAACCATTATAATATTAACAAGGTCTCGGTCACATATACCAACAAAAAACAAATGAAGAAAATGATACACTGGCTTTTCAGTTAGCATTATTCCTTCTACAATTTTATAATGGAAAACTTATAAAAAAACTGTATATTTTCATAACGGTGATAGAATTTTTTAGATTTTCTTGCTGTGAAATATATCGTATCATAATTTTTCCCCGTTACAAATGGGGTTCCCACCAACAGCTAGTAGTTTAATTGATTACATTTTTTATTACACAAAAATGATGTCACTTTAAATAAAGAGGCAAAACACTGCCAGTGTAATATAAATATATTTCACATATATTTCCACATGATAATCCTGTGTTATACATCTGAAAATCCACCTTCTATTTTCGACACAAAAATTGAATTAATATCCACAAATTATTTCGTATTAAGGTGTTGTTGGTAAAGTCATAAAACTTGTGACAAATGTGGAAGAAATAAAAGACTTGGAATATTTATAATAAATTCCAAAAGCATGACGAAAGTTGCAGTAAACCTTAACAAATTGGAAACAATTTTCATGTTGAGAAATTAAAAAAGGCCCGGTATGTTATGTTTTCATACCTTGTTTAAAGACACATTTAATTCATTATTTACACTATGGCTTATATAAGGTATTTAGTGGGTTGTTACAAAAACTATCCAAACGTCCATCTAATTGGTTTTGTATTCCACTGCGTCGTTTTAACTCACTGACCCTGTTAAACATAAACACTATCTTTAGACGTGCATAATTTGTGAGCAACTTCAACAAAGATGTGAATGTTAGAAGGGCTAACGGATATTATGTTATAACAACACATTATAATTTTTGTTTTCAGTGAATATTTCCATTATAGAAACATTGAGCTGAGGTTTTGTGTTTGTATGGTTTATTTTATGTTAGTAAAATACAAATGCGTCCAGGCAAAGTATAATATTATACATATTGTTAAATCTACAAAAAGGGCAATTGAAATGAAATGGTCAAATTAGACTAATTATATTTAGACCTGTTTTGAAAAATGAGACAGTTCATAACACAAATAAAATATATATTCAAATCAGTTATCCAGAGATTAGTGGAAAGGGTTTAATGCATTTGAGTGGTTAACTCTATTTTTAAAATAGTGTTTTCTGTACTCACGTGAAAGTAACACTTCAAAAACAAATTATGGACTAATTTTACACTCTATTCATAGACAGGCGTGCATAATTATTTATATATTAATAATGTCAGTGGTTTCTATTTTCCGATAACATTTTTAATATATATGAAGCACATAATATGCTGTTTTTTTAAACATATTGTTTCATCCGATTCTTTAGGTAAAACACTAATCGGCTAAATTAGTTATTTCTACTATAATTTGAGCAATTTTAATTTGAAGTACTATTGGAGTACATATGTTAACAGAAGTTTTTATTTTAAAATATTTTGTGGAAGAAGTGTTACAAGTAAATTACTACTCTAGAAAACATATATATAATAATAAAAGCACCAATTTTTATTTTAGGGACAGTCAAAAGAACTTTTCTTAAAGGCCGGATAATAAATAGCCGATACAGATTATAGATAAAAATACGATCAATATTTATGCATTGTTCAACTGGAGATAGGGGGGGGGAAAGAATTTAGCTTACTTTTGTTTGTGATGTTTATTTTTTGATATAATGTTCATATAACACTTAGGCTATTAATAGAAAATAATTATTTATTGAAAATTAAATAGCTTCTAGATTTTAACAAAATCTTACTGTAGGTTTAAATAATGTGTCGGGTTTTTATTAAAACAAAATTGTTTTTATCGGTATAAAGGCAAAATAATTTTTTTCTTTTCTTTTCTATTCTTGATTATTATAAGAATTCTGAACCCTTCAAGAATATCACTTTAATACTATCTATTTTCACAATTTTATGGGAACTGTTTGTACTGTTGAATTGCACTAGTATCATGAGTAGATAAACTAAAAGTTTTGAATACCAAGAAAAAAAGTTCCGTCATCAAAGCGACGATATTTCTAGTTATTGTATATAAACTATCCTATTGGCATAAGAATTTAAATAACTTATTCCACATTTTTGTGTGGTTGTTGAAAGCACAACATTTTAAAAATAAACACCTAATTTTGCAATAATAAAACATTATGCTACCAGAAAAAGAAAAAAAAATTTATGTAGGATATTCAGACGTCATCCTTTCAGACGTCATAGAATTTTAATTCGCACAAATAAACGAAGTGATAGCTTTCTGCGAAAGTGAAGTAATATGTTGGGTTTTGATTTTGTTGTTGTATATATATATATATATATATATATAAAACTGTATATATAATATATATATAAATATATAAATAAATAAATAATATAAAATATAATATATAAATATTTTTAAAAAAATAAAAAAATAAAATATATATATATATATATATATATAAACTGTATATATATATATATATGAAAATAGAACTAAAGCTAATTTATAAGTATGTAAGGAAATAATGTTGAGAATTTATTTGTCCCTTTTTTTATAGTTATCATTTTTTACTATACGTATGGTATGAGATGTTGCAGATTTGGAATTTTGAACACATACTTATTTTGGTCTAAAACACATGAAAGATAGCTTGTATATAAATTAAAAGTATGAAAGTATAAATTTATAAAATAGATTAGTTATGTATGCAACCTTTCCGAAGATTCAACCGAAGATTCAACCGAAGATCCAACCGCAGATTCAAACTCAGATTTAATTGGGAATTTAAATTCTAATTGATTAATATAATAGAACTGATCATTAAATCGCAGATTCAACTACAAATTCAACAGCAGATCCAAACTCATAAGACTCAACTCGAAAGTTAAGTGGATTTAGGCAGTAGATAAACATAATTTTTCGTCTGGAAGATAAAGAATAGGTGAATGTTTTTTTAATATGACAGAAAGAATTTAAAATTTTGGAAATTCAAACAACTATTACAACTGCCAATGTAACCGCATTCCATCTGTAAATAAAAAAAAAATAATAATAAATAGTTTGTTACAATTACGAAATTTATTTTGTATCCTGAAATTTAAAATGTAATAATTATAACATTTTGCGAGTGCAATTTTTTCAGAAAATCGATATTAATACATTTTTTAAATATCTATAAATATGGACGTCATATAGTATTTCACTAAATATCGTCTTACTTTCTGATTATTTTCAGAATACTGAATTCAAAAATTATAAAATGGAAAAATTTCAACTATTGCTATAAAAAATAATCTGTAATATTGATTTTTTCAGCATGCAAATAAATGGAAAATTAATAAAAGCGATATTACGGAAAAATGGTAATTTCCAATATTTTTCAAACCAGAATACTAAAATAATTCTAAAATAATTAAAATATTTTTAGAATTTTTTATTTTTTATTTTAAAATATTGATTTATTTGTGACGTTCAAAAATGGATATAAATGAAAATAAATATAATCGATATGTTGTGAAAACTATTATAGGAACATTAACATTTTTAATTCATTTATTTTAAAATTGCAAAAGCATTTTTCTGGATTTTTAAAAATACCAAAACTCACTCTATGCGATACAGACGTGGATATTGATTTAAATATTTTTAGACTTAAGGAAAATATTTTTTATTTGTTCGAGATGTACGGTATGTACTATGTACCACTGTACCAGATGTACTGTATGTACTTCACTGCAGTACTAAAAATAAATTAACTTATTCTATTTTTGCAATATTATCAAACTGTAATTTTGTCCAGATGTCGCAGATATTTAAATAATGAACATTGATAAGGAGATTTTATTATTGCTGTGCTATATATATTCTTCTTAATATTAGCCATGCTTGCTAAAATATTAAATAGTTACCTATATAAATCTTATTAACTATAACAATATTATTCCAAAACATATACAATTATCAACTAAACAATAAGTACAATGATTTTGAAAAATAATTGCAGACTAAAATATAATATAGGACTAAAAATAATCACATAAAAACATGAAACTACTTAATTTATTTATCTTTATTTAAAAATCTAATCCCAAAGATCAAAACAAATTGTTTTTTTTGTTTCCACGCTCTCATTAGTTGAAATATAATATAATGTAAAAATTTTAAACCGATGTATCTCAATTTACTTAGGAGAGCCACTTTGATACTTGACACACCATGATTATGTCTAAAATAATGATATACAGTACCTGCATATTATGCTATTCAGCAAAAAGGCCATGCAGTACTTTCTATAATATACTATTTAGAATAAAATAAAATAATATTGCATACATACGACAATATATTTTTTCACTTATCTTGAAGAACTGGACATAACCATTAAAGTTTAAATATTCACGAAAAATTGGAATTATTCCGAAACAGAATATGTGATAATTTGAAGGGACGAATCTGAAGGGACGAATCTATATAGAACAACACAGTGTAGTGCCTTGAAACGTCGGGATGAACGTTTTGTATTAAACCATTTTATAATAAAAAAAATTACGTATTGAAAATATATACCACTATCAAAAAGTAAAAAGACATATAAAAAATCCATACTTATGAACGATAAATCTTCTTAATACTTTTTTTCTATCCTCATATTGAAAAGTGGACTGAAAAGGTGGTTTGAAATTTAAATGAAAAGTATTAGTTTTCTGAACACTTTTCCCTTTTCTTGACACCTTTAACTTTTTTTGACACTTTTCTAAATTGCAACATAAAAAACATGGAACATTTGACACTAAATAAAACAGACTTTTATTCATTATTTTTTGTAATTATCTTCAAATCTTTATGATCTACACAATGGTATCAATTTCAAACGCAGAATGTATTACTAAATCGTTACCATAGCGCAGTAAAGAGAACGCTATTTTATTATATATTAAACATTAAAACAAAATAAATGTTAAACATGTAAAACAAAATAAATGTTAAACATTTAAAACAAAATATATATTAAACTCTTAAAATAAAATATATATTAAACATTTAAAACAATGTATATAATAAACATTTACGTCTAAACTATTAAAAATGCAAACATCACTTCTGATGGCATTGGTGCTCTCTTTACACGATTTGAAAATATTTGTTCAACTAATTTGATCATTTAAAAATACATTAGGTAACTTAATTATCAAATGATGTAATTTAACGTCCATGTTAAGTATACTGAATACAGTGATAGAATCACCACCTAAAGGTGTTTGTTGTGTATTTCAAATAAAGAATATAAACTATATTGTTGGACTTGTTTTATAGTTCTTTGTCTCCCTCCCTCAATCTTTGATGAAGCGCCCCAACTATCTCTCACACTCTGCAACCGACGCATGACGCACGACGCACGAACACTGTTCTATTACATGGTGTTTTCAGTTTTATCAGGTTTAAAACACACCATTAAAAGTTATTTGTTTTTTTTTGTTTTAATACAATCAACCGATACAGTTTAGTAAATATTAAATAACAATTATTTTACATAGAACAATAAATAATATTAAAGCAGTTTTTTACCCGCTTTAACAATAAATTAAAAAATAAACAACTAAACAGTCCTATTAAAAAGATTCTTCAACATTTCGATTATTTTTCAAAATCAAACTACATTAACATCATAATTACGTAAATATACATAGGAGTAGAAGTAAGAATAAAACAAACTTTAACGGAGAAAACACGGAATAGAGAAGCAGAATACAGTGGACTAAACATGTACAGCGAATGAATGTGGCCAGATTAAGCAAAATGGAAGAATCGAGTGGTGAGATTGGTCTTGAACGCAGTGTACGAAGCGAAGATTTGGAGTCCTGTACAGAGCTGACAAAGGATCGTGTGGCTTCGAAGAAATCTGTGGCAAATGTGACATTATGTTCTTACCTGTGATATATATTTGTATATTTTGCATTGTATGATTGTATTGTATGTAAATATATACTTAATAATACTCCCAAAACAGGCTGCTAAAAAAATACATTAATGGGGAAAAAATGCTGAAAGTCAAGTTACAAATTTTGAATAACAATAATAAATTTTGAATAAATTTAGAATAAAAATTTATTGAATAACTTATTTTTGTGATAATTAGCCAAAAATGGCCATAAAATATGAAAGCGCATAATTCATTTTGTTTATTTCTTTCATGTAAAAATGGTTATATTCCGTAATCAATAATAATAATAATAATATATAATAAACAAATCGAAGTCAATTCGTAGTTCTGATGTGGCTTGGTTTAGTATGATGAAAATATCCGAAACTTGGCAAAATCTAATTACTCAGTATACTCGAAGATTATAAAAGAATTTTCGAAACAATGATTTTTAAGTTATGTAGAGGTAATTTTAACAGTCTGGTGTATCCTCCACGTTATTTTAAATACTTTATGTATGTGTTTTTCATATTGCAAAGTTGAAATGCAATTTATATTATCATAATCACGTTTGACCAATATAATCAATAATCAATTTGACCTAAATAAGAATTTTGACCTATGTGAGAAGTCACATATATAATACACAGATAATAATTTAGTGTACAGATTAGCGTAATTTTCATGTAATTTTTAAAATCGGAAAAAATAACAACGGAAGGCGACTATATCCTATATTGTTAAGTGCACATTCATTGTTTTTAAGAGTAGACACTCACAATAAAATATGATAATAAGTTCATAAGTTTATAACTTTTTTACAGATATGTTTGGCGACTGAAACAAATTTAAAATGTATTTATGTAAGTACAGGTACAGCACCTGGAGCGATTTAAATGCCACGATGATTTAAGATCATTTTAGATTTATTTTTTGATTGTGAAGTGAAAACATCATTTACCTAAGACTAAAGGTAAAGATTTATTAATCAAATTACATTTATTACAATAAAAGGTCAACTACTGTTATCATTGTTAATTTAAAAAAAAAACACTTTTTAATAAAAAAAACACTATACTGACGCAGCTCTTTCTGGTACTTTAGTACGCACATTGTTTAGTAATTTAGAATAGCTTTATCTACGACTAGCTTTATCTATAAAATTGATGTACTATTATGCTCAGATTTAAAAGATTTATTTCTTTATATAGATCACTAGTAAACAAAAATACATATCATATTTAGCTGTAAATCATATTAATTAATTTTTTCATTGTCCATATCCATACAGGCATGGTAAAAATTAATAACAAGAGATTTTCGCGAATAACTATGATGGTTGAAATATTTCCATTTCAACGTTTTTGAATTCATCATGAAAATTCATTGGAAACTGCAAATCTTAAAAATAACGATTTAGTGAATGTCCATATATATATATATAGATATTGAAAAAATCAATATTCATCGTATGTTTAAAAGTTGAGGCGGGAACCTTTGGAATATTTTCTAAATTTTGGTAACTTTGGCCATTTTAGTAACTTGAGGACTTTTATTAATTTTTTTAATTTTTTAATTTTTATTATATATATTTCTTGTTTTATTAATTAAATATTAATTATCAATTAGTTATTGAATATTATAATTAAATATTATAATATTAAAATCAATTAAATTAAATTTTATTATTAATTATTAGTATTATAATTTTTTTATAATTATCTATTAATGCATTTTATTCTTTTTATTAATTTTTAATTAAAACCTTTAATTGCATTATCGTATATGCTCTACCAACTTTTATGTTATTTTTTAAAATCAACAGCAATCAAAGGAATATAAACTTTCACAACATTTACTATACAATGATGTTTTGAAACTTTTATCAACATGCTTATCGTCATGGTCTCAAAAAGTAGGCTATTTAGTCAATTTCTGTCAATTATTCGACTATATAGAGTCTAACATCAATATTTTGGTGTATATTTTGATATAATTCTAATCGAAAGCACATTATTATAATGTGTTTATTAAGATTTTGTATGAATGTTTTTTTAATGAAGTGCCTCTGTATGGTTCGTACTTTTGGACGACCTGCACCGCAATTTGATTTTATTGCAATTGGATCATCCCCAAATTACTATATTTAATTTTGCTATTCAAACTACATTTTTTGATGATTTGTTTGGGTATTAATAAGCACTACTTGTAATCCAGTCATCAGTAGGGAGACTAGGGTACCTGATGAGACCTGAATAGTTCAAAACCGGTAGTGCTCTGTCTCTCCGCTGTTTGTCTTGGCTCTGCGCTTATTCTGACATATTATTACAGTGCTGCTGAATATACTAGTTGTATTATTTATGTCTGTATATAAAACATAATATTTTATCAATTTTCTTTGCCTACTATAGTCCTAACGAAAGTTGAAAAATAACACAACCTATGTGGAACCAATATTGAACGCTTTATGGGACACCCCGACCCGGTCATATGGAAGAGCCAAATAGCCGTTCTGGATAGTTTTAAACTATAATATATATCTACCAGCTCAATGTTTTGATCACATATATAATTTCCAATCAGTTAGGCCCTAGTTAGTTACATTATTATAAATTTTTCATCTATAATGTATAGTAGAAAATAGAAAACGAAATCAGTGATTATACCTATTGCGTTTAGAAATACATTTGCAATGTATTATCATATACCATGCGGATAGAAAAATCATGTTTTTCATCAATGATTCAAAATTCTATATAACATAATTGTCTACTTATTATTATTAAATTGTCTTATTAATTTAAAACAATTTGTACACTTATAGTTTTGGTTTTGAAGAAATTGAATTAATTATTTTGAAAATTAAATTTTTGAATTGACTTATATGTTTATTTATAGCTGTTCCTAACTGTTCCTAACGGTTTTCCAAATTATTTGTTTTCGGGACAATTTCATTGTGTTTAACCCTCATCGAGCCAACGTGTAACAATTTGTTACAAATTAAATTCAAAGTCCTGTGAATTGACAAATATATAATGTACGAATTTCTAATACTAAATCCATGAATATTAATAAGTTAAGTTCCTATTCCATAATAGAAAAATAAATTATTTGATTTGTAACAAAATGTTACACGTTGGCCTTTAAGCGTTCCCTTAAAACCTTGGCCTGATAAGGGTTAATATGTTATTCGTGGTTAAATACCTCACGTTAACAAATCTAATATTAAAATATAATATAACAACATATTATTTTTCCTAATTACTTGTTTTAAATTTATTAATTACAAAACTAATTCTTTGGAAAGTTGTTGTGCTTTATCTCCATGTTTTGTAACTATATTTTTTACAATAAAGATTGCAATTATTTCTAATTATTATGTTATTCGAAACATGAAAAAGTTTAATTTAAAAAATACTCACCAATTTCTTGTTTCAAAAATTATTTTCAATAAAACGAAATCAAATAATAAAACTCAAAACACAATTTTACCTTTTTTCAATTCATATTTAACAATTTTATTTCGGTGTCAGTTGAACCAATTCTTGTCATGTTAAATTATTTAAAATAACCTTGTTTACTCGTCGCTAGCAAAGTTTTACAGGATCAAATTTCAGCTTTGAACTTAACTCAGTAATGAACTTAACTCAATGACTTAACAATGAACTTAACTCAGTAATTAAGGCAGATAAAATATACGACATTCGCGCTAAACTAAACTAAATTTAACCATTTATCTTTTCCATATTATATGATTAGGGACAGAACTGAACATGTAATGGCTACATGTAATCACAATATCTAAACTGATAAAGAAGATTCATTGTTTATTATTTGCAAGGAATTATTCAGGTAATATAGACGTTTACAAACTTTGACATCTTAGTAACCGCGGCCATGTCTTATCGATTCAGAAAGGCAAAAAAGACTTCGTCTGCTCATTCTTTATTACAAAAGTAAATAATAACCCTTGTAGACCACAAAAAATGTGATACTTTGTCAATGAAGAGGCGGGACTAAATCTGTTATCCATATTTTGTAACCCGCGATTCATTAATTTTTTAAAATATTTTATTAAATAATTGAAATGTTTAATTAACAAATTAAAAGATAATGCAAAAAGCAATTATGTAAAACGCAGTTCGGCGAAACATGCTAATGTGACTTATATATTGTAGTTGTTTCTATATATGGTTGTCACATATGTAAAGCATATGAAAAGAAATATGCGCTCCCACATTTTTGCGCTCCTCAGTTCTCAAGAGGGGCTCATTCGATGTCCTCGACCCCCCTGGGTATGGGCCTCTATGTAGGAGTTTTCACAAATAGGTGAAATACTGGGAAATAAAAATAGGGGTGCAATAGGAATTGTGTTTGCGCATTCTATCGATAAGGTTTTATTCCATAGGTTATGTGGTTCTTTTTATAATATAATTTATCTATTTATATGAGATTTATGCCTCAACATAAACAATTATTTTAATACATTATTAACAATGAATGGCTTTACAAATAATATGTTTGATGAAAAGCAATTAACAATACATAATAATAATGTGTATTTACAATGTAAATTTGCTCGTTTTAGACACAACATATTTAGTAAAATGAGTAAGTATAGTAAATGTCCTTCAAGTTGAATTAATTTAATTATGATTTAATGCTAAAAGTGAAGCTCCATTCAACTTTTACAGGAAATATTGTTGACTAGTTATTCAGATGTAATATATTAAAAAATCTATGGGCGAAACGCAATTGAACGAAACACGACTAGGACACCTATACGTTATGTAATAGAATCAACAGATTACGCAAACATTTTTGAAAATTATTACGTAATATAATTAAGTTGTAATTAATGCTCTAAGTTAGAATTAAAATGTCATTAAGTTATCGAATAAAATTATTTCTATATAATTAATATGAATAATAAACATATAATTAGCATTTTTTATCCATATATGTATGCCCTTTTCAAAGCGTATTAATGAAAACAAGACACATCGTTTATAACTCCTTTGATGTTCAACAATTTGATGTATTTTGAAAAGCAATTTTCTTGCGGCGAAAAATTTTTAATACATGAAAATATTTTTGATTTTCAAAATGACTGCGCTCACTTGTAAATAGACGTATGCTGAAATAATAATTTGAATAAATAATGAAAATAATAATGAAATAATAATATAATAAAATTATATATGTTTACTACATGTATATAGACCATAAGGTTTTGCATTTTAGTTCAAATGTTACCGAAATTATAAAAAATATAAATATTGTAAACCAATATTTAAATATAACATTTATGAGATAGTTTGTGACTTTTAGTTATTTTAATGTTATTTTATTTTATATTATAAATTATATCGATTTTATTATTTATATCGATTTTATGAATTATATCGATTTTATGAATTATATCGATTTTATGAATTATATCGATTTTATGAATTATATCGATCTTATCAATTATAACGATTTTATGAATTATATCGATTTTATTAATTATATCGATTTTATTAATTATATCGATCTTATCAATTATAACGATCTTACAAATTATATCGATCTTATAAATGATATCGATTTAATTAATTATATCAATCTTATGAATTTTTTAGATTTTATATTATATCGATCTTATACATTTTATACATCTTATCAATTATATCGATCCTATAAATTATAGTGCAGATACCAATTCATGCTATAGATCCTTGCAGCAAGAGGAAGGACAAGAATATATTGAAGTACAAATAAAATTGACGAAAGTGGTTTGCTATTTTATGATAAGTATAACTTGATAATATATCGCCTGATCTGTTGTAATAAATGTCATGAGTGATTGTTTAATAGTTTGGTAACCGAATAAATAAAACCTAATCGACTAAAAGTATAAAGAAGTAATAATCTTTCTCTAAAATGAACTAACCCCTTGAATGATAGAGATAAGTCTGGATTTAAACAAATCCGTAATTATTTATAATTATTTTTAATCTGTTATACTATTTCATTTAAAGTATTGCCTATTTTATTAACACAATCTAACTTTTTAGAGCCATCTTCCAAATTAAATAAATCTGTCTGTGTAAACGAAAATAGAACTAAATGTAAACAGTTTTGAAAATCCTTTTATTATGTGGTATTTTATTCATGAATCTTATTATTGCAACTTAAAATTATTATTAATTTTTAGCCTTAACAAAAATGTTAAAAAAGGGAATTGTATTTTTTACTCATAAAAGATAGGAAATTTTCACGACTAATAAAAAGGCTTGATTTGTTAAAAATAAATTAAGATATCATATATGAATATAGACAATTATTAAATATTATCCTTCTACGTACGTAAATGAGCCTTTTAAAT
The DNA here is from genome assembly GCA_034780555.1 of Coelogynopora nodosa. Taxonomy (NCBI): domain Eukaryota; kingdom Metazoa; phylum Platyhelminthes; order Proseriata; family Coelogynoporidae; genus Coelogynopora; species Coelogynopora nodosa. The sequence goes on along the minus strand of JAUZND010023562.1, from coordinate 13,022 downwards.
GTTATTGACTAAATAATAGGACTACATAACTTGTTTTTCACAAACTTGTCATAATGACATTGTAAATAGAATATATTATATATCGATTTAGATCAGATATCGATCTATCTATTGATAACTTTAAGGAATAGTTGATCTCTTAATAATTCTGTATTTTATGTGAATTTTTAGATTAACTATTTATTGATAGTGTCAATTAAATATGTGTGCTGAAGTAAATACCACTTCACATTTTTAGACACTGACACTTTTGTTGATTGCTGTGAATATATTTTTAAAATGATTAAAGATTTTTTTGCCTTTTAGGTCCATTTCCATTGCAAAGAGAAAAAACATAATTTCGTATTATTTAGCCCCAAAAATTAATTGATTTTAGATACTCTACATATTAATAAGTAAAAGCTTTTCTGTAACTAAAGGTAACCAATGAACATATTACTAACCGATATTAACTGTGTACGATCGTTAAGTCTATTCTAAAAGAATTCATGATGTAAATGACATAGTTCACAAATATTTAATAACATAATTATTAAGAAGCAAAGAAAGTACACATATTTACATACATTAGTCAGCACTAACTCATCCACCTAGATGTTGTTTCCGTAAAATTGTTTCCAAGAAAATAGATTTGTTACTCTGATACAATTGCGAAATGCTTATGAATATCATGAAACTTTTAAGTAACAGGTCCAACAAAATTAGGAATCGAACTCGAGTTCGACAAAGGCTTTACGGAGGAATTAAAAACAACAACATCAACTAAAAGATCGCTTGTGCCGTTGACTTGTACATGTTTTTTTTATAGGTATATGGAGGCCTAAAAAGGCTACATATGCAGTTTCTCTATACCATTTCCGCAAAACGATTAGAAATCTCAACGACCTAACCTCGTCCCTCTATTTAGATGTTCCTTACTCTGTGAAATGACAAGAAAATACCTTTGTTCCAATAACATTTGTGATAACTAATATATCTAAGGATACGAACATTGTTATTTTATTATATAAGTTGCTTAGTTGTTACCCATTACATCTTTACTTATTTTATATATTTTTATCTCTTATATTACAAACTTTTGTGTAATATTTAATACCTACTTACTTAATTGCACTGTTGTTGCAATCATTTATTTAGTACAAATATTGCAATAATATTTTAAAAATACAAATTTATTTAATTATACATATATATTTTTTCATAATTCTTATAATAATAAATACTTATTAATTAATTAATTAATTAATGATATATTTATAGATTTCATAATATTTTTGAATTATTTATTTTACTATGTTATAAACAAAAATTGTATAAATTGTATACAACTTATTTGTTAATAGTTTTTATATATATATACAATTACGTTTATTTTCTACATTGTATTGTCACTTACTTTCTTGTTTATTTCGACCCTTGATGCACTCATTACACTAGTCTATAGAAACGTTACACTTTAATTATGTGAACAATTATATTTGTTCGTTCTGTTAAAACTGTTGTAAAATTAGATATATTTTTATTAAAAAGTGTTAAACTTGTCATAAAAGATTAGCTAAGTAAATATAGATAAATATATATTATGTAGAAGTTAAATAAAGGGTTACACCCTGTTATTATATCATTTTGACAGAACAACTGTTCTGTTTTATTTGCATTTATTTTCTGGTAAGCAAGTTAAACATACCTCTACAGTAAAAAAAATCATTTATATCTATATATATATATATCTATATATACAATACACTAAACACTAATGCAGTTTACCCCAATTTTAGAATTATTATTTTAAAAACAAAATAGGAATTACGTTTTTTATATTTAGATATAAAACAAAACGATGTTTTAAATGCCTAAAACATTCGACTAATTCAAATTACAGACATTCCATATATAAAACATTAAAATCCTTAAAATTTTTAATAACTTTTATAATGATATACACGAGACATTCTTTTGTAATCAACTTTCCTTCTAATAAACTTCACTTTTGACATTCTATGCGTCGTTAAAAGCATGACACAACATAGCCAAACAGATGCAATTTTAATGCAATATAAACAAATTTCAATTTTAAAAAGACTGCGTCATTACACATGTTTCCCTTAAAAGTTTATATTACATAAAATAACTCTTCTACATTATTAGTAGTGTATTGCTGTGCAAAGTTCATCGGCAAATAATAATCGGAAGTTATTCGTCAACCTCGTCGGACGTAGATTACTTTGTAGCGACGGTGGTGGTGACGGTGGCGGCGGCGACGCCTTTTGCTGTCGGGTGTAGAATCTAAAAATAGAAATTGTCAGTCGTAAATAAAATTGGTGTGACAGTTTCAGAAAGGATTTTTCGTAAAATTTGATAATGTTATAATTTATACTATGGTTTAAGAAAAGTATATCGCTATAATAAATAACATTAAATGATTGGATAATATCACTTCCTGTGAAGGAATAATGCAACAAAGAAATGTAAATTTAACTTTTGTAAAATAATTAACCTCGCCTTTCCTAGTCTATAAGTCTTTATCAGCAGAAAATAAAACGAAAAGAACGATATTATAAAATTAAACATAAATTAATTAAGCTTTAAATTTAGTGTTCTGCACAAAGGTTATTTTGTTCTATTGAATTTAAAATTAAAACAAGAAATCTGTGCAAAAACAATATTTCTATCACAGAGATAAAATGAGCTGCATTGTATATTTACAAATTATTACTATAAGTCTATGTCAAGTAATGAGGGATGCTTTCTTTCGTCCGTTATGTCTTTTCAGGCACTTAATGGCATATTAAAAAAGAGATTATTCATAAAATAAACCACAATTCTCTGTGCATGTTTAATCATTAAAATAAATTAAAGTAAAATAGGATCTGAATTAAACAGAAATAAACTATAAACGTACTGCGTACAACTTCTCATCATGGTAAAAAAACTATGAAATTATTTTAAAAAATTATTTAAGACAAATTGAAAAAAAGGCAAATCATAATTGGCCCATTAAAACACTGTAAATTGCTAAAATGGTCAATGAAGAGGTAAAACCAAGCCAGTGATTTTAATTAACCACATGTTTTTATTAAGTTTGAATTGTGCAAATAATAATTTTTTTTGATAAAAAAAATAATCTACTAAGTTTTTGACTATATGAAAATGATGGTTAATTAAATGTATAGAGACGGTAATCTAGAAGAATAATGTGGAGGATTTACTCTCTAATAAAAGGACCCCTTATTCATTTATTTATACGTGTTGACGCGAAATAAACCTTTATGTATATATATATATTAAATAGATGAAAAAATGGTAAATCACATTGGTGTTATTACTTTTAGCATTAGATTTAAACCTATGACTTTTGGCATTACCTATGACTTTTGGCATTACCTATGACTTTTGGCATTACCTATGACTTTTGGCATTACCTATGACTATAGCAACAGTTATTATGATGTGTTTTCGTAAAAGATATTTCCGTGTTTTCCAACACCGTCAAATCGAAACAAGAAGTATCAATCAGCAAGATGGCTCTCCTTGATGCATGTTTAATGAACAAATGGGATTAGAAGGCGAGGACCAGGTTACCCACCAGACCTCTCAGTTTGCAAATGGTTCATATGGGGAGCATCAAGGGATAATTAAGGCTACCCCAAGGAACAAACACCAAGCAACTAGAAAGACTATAGTTAGAAGATAAATGGCAACCTTATATAATACCAAGAAGAATGGTTTAAGATATACTTACAGGTCCTTTCTGGACAGATGTCCAGAGAATATATAAATTTCGATGGTGGTCAGGTATATGAGGTTGAAGTGTTTAATGAACTCTTAGATATTTTGTGTACATGCCTTTTATTTACTGTAGAAGTTATATGTAAATAAACGTTTGATCTACAGAAAATATGACATTTATACATGACCAGGCAGCTTTCGAAGTTTACAGCATATAAATTAATTATTAATGTACACAAATATATATTAGTTGAATGATATGGTTTTGTTTATAAATGAAAACTAATATTTTAACTGGTTTCCGTAATAAAAATATTCCCGCTGAAATATTGTTAAATTAAAATTTGAAACTGCTTCAAAAGTAAGTTATTATGATTGTGCAACAGTTAACGGATTTTTCACAATATATGAATATGTTTTACTCCCAGCTAAAGACTAGCCGCGCTAAAAACTCAAACAAATTAAAACGATCAACAGAGGGCTTTAACAAAAATCCTTATATTACATACCGTTAAATTTATTTAAAACGTTGCAAATGTGAATATGACAAACCCAAATCATGTGACATCTGAAAATCGATGTCGTGAAAATCGATATCGAAAATTGTGAATCATGTTGTATTGATTATAAAATCAATCATATAGTATCGATTATAAAATCAATATTATCGTATCGATCATAAAACCAATCATATCGTTACGATCATAAAATCAATCATATCGTATCGATCATAAAATCAATCATATCGACGAAAAACACTTTTCAATTTCAGGATCCCTTTTTAGAAACATGTTTTGAAACTTGTTATTGAAACTTGTTTTGAAACATGTTATTTTCTGGAATATAATATATCAGATGATATAGAATCGTAAAGAAGACTCATTCATTTTACAACGTTTATGCAAGAAATGATGGTTCTCAAAATATGTTTCGGTGAGTAATATTAATGTTCGCATTGTGTTATTTTATGGCATATGTTTATTATTCTTTTTATAAAGTTTTTTGAAAAGTAAACTCTTTTATTAAGCTAAAATATATATAGTTACTAAATAATAAGAACCTTTTATTTTGTTGAATTAATAATATTTTCATATGGATGTAAAGGTATTTTAATTGACATCAAAAGAATGGCGCAATTTATTTCTATTACGTAATTATTTATTGAATATTACGTAATCTATATTAATTATTTTATATAACATATTATATATATATTCGGTAAGTATTCAAACATACTTCTGTTTTAAATGATACAACCCATTTCAATAAAGTGCATAGCAACCTTCCTTACTGCGAAACATTTATATGCAGGCTATGCTGTCATTTTATAAAAGCTTATTTAATTTAGCATAGTATTTATTGCATATTGACAAAGACTGATTCGCTAGTTTATTTACCTTGGTCTTCTGATAAAAGCACCTTCAAATCATGATCATTGAATAGATCTTCAAGTTCAGACAATGTCTCGGCTTCTCGACTGAATGCGCTGCTCGCCAGGAAGCAGACACCAACCAGAAGTAACAGCACGGATGCCTGCATCCTTGACAATAAAAAGAAAGAAAACGAAACTGAATTTAGTTTTCGATTAAACAATATATATAAATATTATAGTTAATAATATTTTTTATTTTTTTATTTACATCGCTATTATGTTGACAACAATAATAAAGTTAAAAAGTATTACTAAAGGTTTTTTTTAAGGTTTTTACTGTAAATATAATTATTTTAATTATAGACTATCTCTTTTGTCAAATGAACAATAATTTATTTCATTAATTTTCTATTATACCTTGGGGATTTGCAATTGTTAATATACTCTATAATTTTCTTATTTATTAATAAATGTGTGTTTTTATACAAATACGCAGTAAATTAGTAAATTCGTTTTTCTGTAATATGATTAGGCATATAACATATATTTTGCTATAAAACATGCAAAACATTATACTTTTAATATATTTGTTTTGTTTCAGAATGTATATAAATATGTTCATGGAAACTTACTTAGCAATGGTTTATGAAATACAAGAAACACATTGTCAGAAACATAATCTTACTCCTATATTTATAGGCACACACAATATATACTGTTTGTTCCGATAAAAGTATGATACCCAATGTGTTTGCAGACATGTCGGATTGTAAAGGTCCATAGTGTATTTAGTAAGCAACCATTAAGTCACCAGTAATGAGTAAATAACCGAATCTTCAACAAAAAGCAGGTATATGAACAGATATATGAGAACTATACCAATTACATAAAAACGCTAAACGAAATATGTTTACTCTGTAACATACAGGTGGTCCTTTATTCAACATTATTGTTTGTGAAGACTACAAAAGCTTATTCAGAAACTGCTTGCATTGGTTTAGAATATAGGGTATTTCGCGCAAATATTGTTCCTAAGTACAAATTGTAATATATATAGTTCCTTATAGTAAACATTCGCAAAATATGTGCTCTGTCATACAAGATTATTCCAGTCTTATATTTTTATACTGATACATATTGCATTTGAATCAAGAAAAAATTCCAATTTTAACGGTATCTACTACGGTTCAAATATTTCTATATTGAATTGGATAACTTTCTAACATATCACTTATTTAAGCTTAGTCAATTTAATAAATATTTATTTTATGATTAAACAAACAGATAATAAAACATACTATAATACAATTTTTTGTGTGCTTAAAAAAAGTGTAATTTTAATTTTTATGATAATTGTTAATAATAAAAAACATATATTTTTTATGATTTTCTAATTACATGAATAACATTAAATAATTAGCACAATTAAATTAAAATAATCGTAAATTCGATAATAATTGAACACAATATTTAATTAAATATATATTAATTAAATTAAATATATTAAATAATTAATTAAATATAATTAAATACAATAGAACAACACCTTAATTAAATTAAATAATTTTATTAATTATCTTAATTTTCTAATAATTTTTTAGTAAGATCTCACCGATCTTCCCAAATTGAAAAAAATTACATTAAACTTCAATGCCAATAGTTTCAAAATACAATTTGTTAATTAGTGAGTTTTTGTATGTATGTTAGGTGCCCTAAATATATATATATATCAACGTTTTGTTTAGTAGGCCGCAATACTTGGATATGTGTTTATATGAAAATATATATATGACAATATAAAAAAAAGGGATAATTTCAGTAACATTTCAATGTTACCATCTGTTATACAATCACGAAGTACATTTGTTTCAATTTGTATTTTAAGTTTCAGAAAATGTATTTCAATAGTGTATTATTTATTCTTTTTTAGCCGCATTGAATATCTAAATTAATCGTTGATAATAATCTTAATAGATCAGTTGACAGTGCGGAGGGAATATTCTTTAACTGATAAACGAAAGCGTTAAAGTAAATAAAATGTCCTCATCACCCCTTTCCGGTTTGACAGCGTGGCAAAATGCGGGGTGTGGGGGGGGGACGGAACGGTTCGTATTTATTTCTATTTCAATTCTTTTTAAATAAAGCGATCATACTTGTATAGATGATCATTCACTCCAAGTATATTTGACAAAAAACTATTTTAAAACGTTTAATATTTCTGATGGGTATGCCTACGCCGCCTAGGTATTGTAACCCGATGTCAACATAACTAATGAATTGCAACCTTAATTAGACACACTGGAATTTGACGTAAAATCAATTAATTTACCCGAATTCATTCAATTTTTTAATGAAATTCTTTTAGAATTATTACTTAATAGTAAATGATAACATTCTATTCTATTCCATTCCACAGCACCACCACAAAACAAATGCAAAAACATAAATTATTATGGCGAATGTTAAAAATAAGAAGCAACATTTTATAATAATATTAAGGTAGTTTAAAGGGAAAAACCACATTCATGACTAAACTCCCGAAATGTGTCTTAAGTATATAACTTAAATGTGTCCTTATTATATAACTCTTATTTTTAAGAACAACATTTATAGGAACCTTTTATGTTGATACTATATTCCCTCTCCATTACGGTTGGCTAGTAAATAAGTCATATTTATCTTTAGTTGTGCATTTTGAAATATATGCCTCACTTACTTACTAGTCGTTTATGAAAGGAGAATTAAAATTACGGATATAATACAAGGTTTACACTTGTTATTTACTTTGTTATGTTATGTTTATTATTATACTTTTCGATACGAAGCAATAAATAAACAGCTTCACAAATCGTCACAGGTATAAAGGTCGTACCAAACATTTTCCCACAGTAATTTCTCTTAATACATATTTATATAATGAATAAAAACACTCTATATCTCACCTATACACAATATTATTAATTATGCAACTTATTACTTATGACTTTTATGACTTATAACTTTTATGACTTATGACTTTTATGACTTATAACTTTTATGACTTATGACTATTATGACTTATGACTTTTATGACTTATGACTGTTATGACTTATGACTTTTAGGACTTATGACTTTTTGTGACTTATTACTTTTATTACTTATGACGTTTATGTCTTAAATTGTATATGACTTATGACTTTTATGACTTTCTTTACTTATTACTTATGACTTTTTATTTCATAAAATTATTAATTAATTATTGGTTTATCATTATGTATTAATCACAAACTAATAATTTTTACTAAATATTAATAAATTTCCACCTGGTTATACATTAAACTTAAACGTTATTAATTATTATTTATATTTATTATCAGTTCATATTTTGATTCAGATCACGAATTCAGCAAACTACCAAATTTCGAAACTGAATATAATTCCATTTGCATTTTTAAATATCACAAGCCACTATATACTATAATTCACTTTCTATATATATTATTAGTTTGTAACAAACACCAGCAAACTGTTACTGTCCTTCACTCTGTAACAAAATTTCCAGCCAAAGAAAAACAAGCGATTTTAAAGATTTTTGTTTATATTTTCTCCAAATTCTGCCTGAGCTTCAAGAGGTGCAGTGCACTAAGATGTTATATAGTGACAATATTTGTATATAATTGTTTCATCCATAACCCGTTGCAAACATATGTATTCAGGCGAAATCGACATTGGAGAGGAGTTAGTACAACGGTTGCATAATTCATGAGAGAAACAACTTGAACATATACTCCAGAAAAACATATATAGTATGTCATATTTTTATATAGTCTATTATTATATACATATGAGAGTTGTGTTTTGGAATGGAATAAAAATTTGTCTTTTCAATAGGCCTATGTTAATGGAGGGTTGTTTTATATTACGTTCCGAAAAAATGCCACAAAAAAATATACACAAATATAAAATGCAGCATAATATTTACTTTCAATCGTTCAACGTATTGCATTATTGTCTGTAAAGTTTGTCATTGGTTTTTTAAGAGATGTTATTTTCAAAGCTTTTGAAACAAAAATAGGAATAGTCCCCATTTGATTATCTGGATATTTTAGATTTTTTGAGGTATCAGATGTCAAAAGCTGGCCGATTTGACAATATTGATTTTTTTTTCTTCTTCTGAATCATTTATTAATATTGGTCGATCTACTTAAACCTGGAAGATTGATTAGGTATTTTGCTTCCTTTTTTTAATTATGTACTATTTTGATAATTAAAATATACACAATAACACGCCTACATTTTGGTCTCAAAACATAATCTTGCAAGGTTTTGGATAGTTTTTAAAAGTAAAGGGAAAATGTGGGGTCATGAAAGCTCTAAATTAAAAAAACAATAGACCATTTTTTAATATTCTGTATTATATTATATATTTAAAAAAATCAACAAATCTATTTTTAACGATTTTGTATAATTTCACTTTTAAGATTAAATTAATCCTATATTAATCAATATACATAAATTAAGAAATTTATTATTACAATTTCCAGACGTAACGATTTTTAACGTGATCAGATAAAACTATATATTTAACAGGTGGAGTGGGGATAGAGTTATTTCACACTGAAAGAAAATTGTAATATTATTGATATCTTTAATTAAACCTTAATTTCAACACGATATTTCAAAAGTGACTAATATTGTTTATATAATATAACTCTGCGATACTGTACTACTATGCGCTAACTATACTACTACTATGCACTACTATGCGCTAACTATACTACTACTATGCACTACTATGCGCTAACTATACTACTACTATACATACATATTGAATTTACCGTTGCCTTATGTTATATTACGCCTTAAGATCTTTACGTATTTTTTTTAACATTTAGCAATTTATGGCGATACATAAGATTTTGTTTTATGCTTTAAATTGGCCTAATTCTGGCGATATAAGAGATTTCTTTTCGAAATTCATAATGTCAATTATATGTTACTAATTATGTCAGCATGCAAATTATGCATAACCGTCATAATTGAATTAATTAATGCTCTATATAATGTATTTTATTTAGTTATTTTAATGCAACAATATATTTGTAATTACTTATATTAAGTGCTGCCTCCATACGCTTCTCCATAACTGTAATAGTATCCATATTTTCTAGCACATTTCATTGAACAAAAAATTAAAAAACAGGTTATTTTCCCCTAATTTTTCTCTTTTTGGACGGATCGAAAAAAAACTTTTAATGAAAAGTCCCGTCTGTAACATACCCTTATTGGCTTGACCATATTGGCTGTACGGGTTGACAGAAAAAGAAGAACACAAACTTCTGCTTAACATACCGATCAATATTTGAATATATTATAATTATGAAAATGGCAATTTTGGCCAAAGGTGTAAACAATTCAGTTAACTTTCTAAATGAATCAATGAATTAATGAATCAATGCTCAGTGAATCAATGAATCAATGCTCACTGAATCAATGAATCAATGAGTCAATGAATCAATGCTCACTGAATCAATGAATCAATGAATCAATGAATCAATGAGTCAATGAATCAATGCTCAGTGAATCAATGAATCAATGCTCAGTGAATCAATGAATCAATGAGTCAATGAATCAATGCTCACTGAATCAATGAATCACTGAGTCAATGAATCAATGAGTCAATGAATCAATGAGTCAATGAATCAATGAGTCAATGAATCAATGAGTCAATGAATCAATTCTCACTGAATCAATGAATCAATGAATCAATGAGTCAATGAATCAATGCTCAGTGAATCAAAAAGTATGGAAACATATACTGAGTTTTAAATTGATCGGATAAAGTCTACATCGGGTTCGGCATTGAGGGAAAATTTTTGTGTTCGTTTTACAGAGCAATTAAAAGAAAAAGACTCTAATTTTAAATAAAAATTGATAATTTTGTAACTTATTTTTATATTCCGCAACTTGTGGCGGAGGGCTCTGATTTGGCTGTGTACCCGCAAGGTGATGAGTATGTATATATAATTAGGTAGTTCCCAGTGTTACATTTATCGGTTATCACGATGCGGTCAAATTTATTAAAATCACGCAGCGATATATCTATAATAATCAATAAATTTGAAATCTAAAATACATTTTTCTCTCATTGATAATATAAACATTGACCTATCTATAATATTTCTTATCTTGGGTTGTTAATAAAATACGGAGAAAACATATGTTCAAGGTCGACATTAAAACAAGTAGCTAAGGAAAACAAACCAAGGCAATTTAAAGAACGTAATTAATTTTTTTTAAATGATAATTATCTTTTTTATACAATGTTATAATTAATTTTAATTAGTGGAAGTGCAAGCTTATAAGTGTTAATAAGATGTATTATAATTATAAAAATATGAATTAATACGATAATACTAGAAAAAGTTAATTAATAAATTAAAATGAGTTATACTTTATTTCATTTAAGTATTTCAGAAATAATTTAAATGTAAACGTATATACATTTTTATCGACCTTCTTAAATCCAGTTCATTTGTTTTTTTAAACTACTTTTCGTTGACGACCTTGAAAGAAAATAGGTTACAATATTTTCGTCGTATAATTAAGTCACAACCCCTAATCTTGGTTATTCTATGTGAACATCATCAGGTTGTAACCGTTTTCTTCATAGTTAAAATTATTGCTACCCACTAAAGAAGGTTGTTCTTAAATTGCATTTAATTTAGAGATCTCAACCCCCCTGATGAAGCCGTATTGATGAAACGTCGTATTTCATATTAAATAAAACTGCATCTGAATATGTTTTTAAAATTGTATTATCGAGAAACCTAGCTACCCCTGACATTCATATTAGTTTTAAAATCTAAAAGAAAAAATCTAAGCTTTTTTTTCAGATTTGTAAAAATTTAATTTCATTAAAAATTTGAAAAAATATTATAATTAACATCCTTTAAAAATTAAAAGTGTAAAATTACTGTCTTGTCTTATAAGGTCAATAAGAATAATAACCTGATGGAAACAATAAACAAACAGGTGCACAATCGACAATAGAAGGTCACTATTTATTTCGTGTATTGCTAACAGGAGACACGTTAACAAAGATGTATCTATAGAGAATTCTTGTAACCATGCGAGAATTTATTCACGACAATGCTCGTCCAAATGCGTAAAATAACACCACTATTTATTAATATAGTACAGCATTTAGAATAGTAGAGAAACCCCTCTACTAGCCGGATTGTAACACATGCGGCAGATATATATTCAAAATATTACATATTGCGCCTAGAAGCAATTCGGAAAAGAAGTAGTAGGAAATATATCGACTCTGGATCACCCCCTATCCGTCACCCTCCCCTGTAAAATTCACAAGTATGCCATATTATACGGATATCAATCAACACAGGATGTTGAACAAGAAAACAAAGTCAAATCATTCATTGACAGACGAGGAATTAATACAGTCAAATGATGAGAGATCAATACTATCAATGGTGGATACTATGGAGTAGTAGTAATTTTTTGCACTCTCAGACGATAATGGTGAAGCATGGAGTGACCAAGATTTAAGTGACTCAGATGAGGATAATTGATATGTTTGGAAACGTTACTAAAATTTAAAAAATCCAATTACATTATTGTTTAGTTATTAGTTATTTCTTATATTATAATGTTACTCAAGTGTGTATTACAATACATATTTACAGTATAACATTTATGTAATATTTATAATCTCTCCTTGTATATAATATTATTCCAAATATTGTTTGTATCCACATATATATATTACTTATAGGTTGTATAAACCAGTTTCCTAAAATTGATATCTTGATGATTTTATAATCTGTATTTTTCATGTATTTTCCTGGGATTGTGTTGAACATTTTGTGACTTGTTTCATTCGGTTCGGTTCTGAGCTGACCTAGCTTACTTTTGTAG
>JAUZND010023551.1:2141-24741 GCA_034780555.1 Coelogynopora nodosa | reverse complement strand
GGTAGGAGGTAGAGGGAGGGGGAGAGGGTAGGAGGTAGAGGGAGGGGGAGAGGGTAGGAGAGAGAGAGGGAGGGGGAGGGGGAGAGGGTAGGAGAGAGAGAGGGGGAGAGAGGAGGGGGAAGGGTGGAAGCCGAGAGAGAGAGAGTGGAGGGAAAAAACTCACGATGAGGTCCCTTATGCCACTGACGTCCTGTGTGACCTGATCAGCAGAGATCGATTGACGGATGCTGGAAGCTGACTCCCCATTCTGGCGGATCAACATGTTCCGTATCGGGTCACCCTATTTGGATCAAGAGACATAGACGAAAGCTAAGAGAAATATTATACCCCAACGTTAACTGTATCAGATCAGTTTATATAGTAATACATCGAATTATTATGATTCACAGAACTTAACCGAACGACACTGCACTACATAAGCTCCCACCTGCAGTTCATGTGTAGCAAGGCCAGGTCGAGTGAAAAGGCGCGCATCCAAGGCCGCCGATGCCACCTGACGACCCGCCACCGTCGCCAGCACCTGTCTGGTCGCCTCCGATGGTAACCAGGCCTCCCGACATCGTGTAGAGTCAGACAATTGACACCCCTCCCCCTCTCCCCCTTCCAGTGGGGCTGAGAGTCGTGGAACTCCCCCAAGACCATCCTGGTTGTCGTCATCATCATCTGCGTCCTCTAAGAAGCGGACACGAGATCGTTTCTTGCCGTCCCTGTCGTGCGTTTAGTGGAGCAGAATGGAGAAGAAATGTAATAGTTGATATGTTGTCATGGTTAGACATAACATATTCCACATAGTTCGATTTTATTTTAAGCAAAATGGTGCACAAATAGTGTTGTTTCTTTGTCAAGGCAGACAGACATTCATGGAAAGTTCGTATGTTCATAGGTTGTAAATAAAATCAACACAAACTTTAATATAATGCATATTTAGTCACAGACCTTGCGCAGTGCGTCTAACAGTAGTCTAATCAAATTCAACAAATCTTAAAGTTTACCTTCTATTGAACTATAACAAAATTAAATGATTCACCAAGTCTGTTAAAAGTGTAAGATCAAGAAGAGATTACAATTAATTTAATATAAAGTTTAAATTCGCAATCAAAGACAGTTGATAAAAAACATGTATACACTTGTCTCTATTGAATTTGAATGTCCGCTAAAAGAAATGCATTGCAAATCTTAATTATCACTAATTACGGAATTATGAGGTATAGTTTTCTTATTGTCAAAATGTTCGTTCAGAAAAAGTCTACCTAAATATGGGGAGTGTCTGTATCAACCTTCTCTTTACTACTAATCTCAAGGTTCGAAATTAGGTCTACACCAAGATGCTGCATATGGATTACTTTTTAACTTACCTTTAAATAGTCTTTAGCACAACGTTTGATCTAATTATAAATATATTTTTCAGTAATTTAAAACAATAATAACGACATTGTGATTAAAAAGTGATTTTCCATTGATTCATATATTCTAAAGGACCGAAATCTAAATTTACAAATAATTGTTATAAATCTACTAAAATCGATAAAACAGTCCTGCAAAGCTCGAGTGGGTGTAAATGTATACTGTAAGCTTAGCTTCGAAGGTACCAAAACACAAACAGCTCACTTGGTGGGAGTGGCCACATCTGAGCCACAGGACGACGGCATCCGCTCCAGCATCATCTGCAGATCACTCGTCCCCACCCCCTCCCCCTCCTCCTGCTCCAGGAACCTGCCCCCGGACGAGTGCTGCCCAGTGGGCGTGGCCAACAGATCGTCATCATCACCCCGGTAACCAGTGTTGCCAGGGGGGCCGCAGCCGTCATCACCGGTGGTCTGCACGAAGTTGACATCGGAGGATTCGGAGGTGAGGCTGATGGTACGATGCCGGATCACGCGGATACTGGCGTCGTCGGGGGTGGAGCGGAGCTTTTCCTGACATCGTTTCCAATGAGTGATCATTATTATGGTTAGAATTCAAAATACATACTGGCAAAACATCAATACCCACAAAGATCGATATTAATTGGATGAATCAATCAATTTAAAGGAAATAACAGATATGTCATAAAATTGATTATCCATTGCATAGGTCTTCTTCGGATCTTTGTTCTATTGTGTTGAGCCAATCTGCTCCTAGAATTATCATATAAATAATATAAATCAGGTGGGATTAACTAGGCCGACATGTGGTGACATTTTTGTTATCGAATTGTGTTAACACAATTGTCATGTTTTGTTAAGTCACACTTTTTCTCAATTTAGACGACGAAGATCCAATAAAGATTCACAATTGCCATTAAACAATGTTTTTTTGTGTTTAAAATAATATAATAGAAAAGATAACAAACAATAGGAAAACTATTTTAGTATTTTTCTTATTTTTTCCATTCTCAACAGTATTTATTCCGGATTTTGTCTGTCTAGTTTCATGATAGGTTAGATTTCTGTATCACATAAGAAACAGTCAC
Organism: Coelogynopora nodosa; assembly: GCA_034780555.1. Classification (NCBI taxonomy): domain Eukaryota; kingdom Metazoa; phylum Platyhelminthes; order Proseriata; family Coelogynoporidae; genus Coelogynopora; species Coelogynopora nodosa. The sequence goes on along the minus strand of JAUZND010023551.1, from coordinate 22,289 downwards.
AACAATTATATATATTAACATTGTTATATTTATAAATATAAATAATTTAATATATATTTTATAAGTTGGTGATATATCTGACAAAATAAAATCTTATTTAAATTTTCAAATTTACCAACAAAAAAAAAAGAGTTGCAGTTCACTTATAGAAATAAATATAACGTAAAGCAGAAATAGAAAAGCAGAACTGAAAAGAATGCATCCCAACAGCTACGGCTATATGTTGATATACATGAACACATACATCAATATTCATATTAATATAATAGATTTAAACAAATCTGTATAAACTAGATAGGCGGTATTTAAAAAATAATGGTATGTAAACAAATTGAAATAAGTACCAAACACATAAAAACACAATTGATTAGAATTATACCGAAATAAGGCCTAAGATACATGTGGTACATGTGCATTGTGCCATATAAATTTATAACACGAAATAGTAATGATTTGTAATTGTAGATATGTCCTATTCGTTTTAGGATACTATTCAGTGTACGTAAATCATGATAAATGACCAAGAATTTGTAGGATTTCTTTTAAAATAGTATTATTTTGTACCATATTTTAGCTATGAATTTTTAGTGAAAATTACTTTATGTAAGCTTATTAATAAAAATTAATTAATTATTTTAATATTTATGTATCTAGATATATAAATAAGATAATGTAAACAAAGATATACGCATACAAATATTGAACAATAATACTGTCATAAAAATATTTTTTAATTACATAATATAATTAAGAATTCTATAATTTTAAACAAATACCATAACATAACAACTTAATTTATTTTTTAAGACAAAAATAAATTAGTTTAAGAGTACTACTAAATAAATACTTATATGGTGTTAATAATACATATGGTATAGTATACAAGATACACAGATACAAGGGGGGTCGTCCTAGACCAACGACCCCCTGGTTATGTTCCTGTAGTTTCAATACATACATTTATATCACCTATAACGTTATTTGATATAGTATACATGTACTGTAGTTAAAAAATAATTGACTATAATTATGCACTAATAACTTTTTTAAACCGTGTATTGCAAGTTTAACATTTTTCATATTGTTTAATTGTATCAATAATTAAAATTTCGAAAGAAATCCGCTGATTCTATTTAAAATATTGTAACCCATTTATTGTAAAATAAATATTCAAATTGCCGCCCATCTGAAATCAGTGCATACATGACTTGCGTTAACTGTGTATGTAGTAGTTGCCTGTACAGTTTAAATTTATGATAATCTAGAATAAAATGCAGACATCAAATATTGAATGAAGATTAAATAAAACAATCGAAATATATCGATTAAAGATTAGATAAATCTACTCAAAAAATCTACACTTTCTCAGTTATCAAAATGACACACTTAACAGTTAGTTTTCCACAACTTTCACAAAATGAAGTTACACACACACCCACAAAACGCACGCAATCCTACAAGAGTCGCCAAACATCAATCCCGATAACACGGTTCTCTTCTCACCAACTGATCCTCCTCCAAGTGGAGGGAAGTGGGAGGCAGACTCTGTGTCAATGGCTTGTCCATACTGGCGAAGAAGTCGTCGTCATGACCACCCGCAGATATGTTGAAGTAACTGCTGAGGTCGCTAGGGGCAACCGCCGCCTCATCCACCGGATCTGATTGGATGGGGATCCCGGCCAATGAGGAGGAGTCGCTGTCGGATTGGATGAGACTCTCATCTTCAATGTCCGGCTCGGAAACTGGGTAAAACGTTATTTAAAGAATTATTATTATTTCCTCAACTAGAATTGAGTTATGGTGAGATTAAATTGAGTGGTCATATTTTTATGGTTAACTATTTTTAATAATAAATATATAACTCTTTTAAAGTATTTCAGTTTACAGAATCAATTAATTATTTATTATATATTTATTTCTTTCAAGTGCGAATCCATTGTGGGTGTCCATCTTATCTTTGTTGAGAAAGACGGACTTGATGATAATGAAATATCATATCTGATGAACAAATCAATTATTATATAAATAAAATAGAAACTTACTAAATAGAAGTATAAATTAGAAAATTACTAAATAGAAGTATAAAATAGAAACTGTATACCACTAAGTGCATTCAGTGAGTAAAAATAACATACCACTAAGTTTGGAACTGTCAGCAGACAGAACATGTTCTAATTCAGCCAGCAAATCATCTGTGTGGTCTACCATTGAACTCGACTTGTGATCTATAAAAATAGTGTATAAATTAATGTAATAGGTCTGCAAAAAAATTAAAATAGAAAACTAAAATAATAGCAATTAATAACAAAAACCGAAATTAGACATGATTGCCTAAATAGAAAGTTACAGTCAGACTATTGATTTTTGTTGAATTTTCGTTGTAAAAATATTTTTAAAGCTTCAAACTTTTTTTAAATCCATGTTTTATAATAATAAATTTTAGATTGAATGGTAAACTGAAAAGGTAATGCAATTTATATAAAGTTCTATAAATATAGTTTAAAATATTATATTTATATTAAAAGTACAATATACAATCAGGAAAATGTAATATTTTCAGGATTGCAGCCAAACTATATTTTTAGTTGACACATCAATATTGAAATCATGACAGAAACCTATGAAATATATTTTACAAAACATTGTTATATATTACATAGATATAGTTATTTCTATAACATATACCATAATTTTTTAAGAAAAAACAATATTTATACACAAATTAAACACTAAAAAAAGTTAGAGAAATACAGCAAAAAACATATTAACGAATTCAAATTTATTATCACCATCAATGGATATCCCCAAAATACCATTAACTAAATAAGTAAGAAACATACAAAGAAGAATAAAACATCAACAACATCATACAAAAAGAAATACCATTATCTCAATTTTCCATTCATTAATGATAAAACTGATAGAAAGATAACCAACATTTTCAAATTGATGGGTCTACTAATTAGATTGCATTAAAGGTCCTACACTCTTCGACATGCACTGAAGCTTAAAGACATTTCTGACATTTACACATTAATCATTAGCTAACAAATAAAAATGAATGCAATATAACAAATTGCATCTATCAGGTGCAACGTACCCATTGCAATGAAAAATAAATTGGCAGGACCACCAGAAAGCAAATATGAGAACATTATAAATTAATGATATCAATAGCTTCATCTATCATCATCATCACAGAATATGTAAAGCAAAATTTGTAACATTTATCATTGGCAAAGACAAAGACTGCATTAATTTAAGATTGAAAGAGGCAATATATTGGTTTTAATTTAAAAAAACTTAAATATTAATAGCAAAACTGAATGTGATGATCTGTTAAAATTAATATATTGAAAAATAATTGATATATGTAATTGTCATTCAAATAAGTATTGTTGATAATATATTTATAAATATTTTTTATCTTGATAATAGTAAAAATTACTGAAAATTTACTGAAAATACTTAAAAATTGATAAACATTTATAGTTGCAGTTTACTGGCTTTTAATTTTACATAATTAATGACCTTCTATGTACATATAACTTATTTGGATATATTTATTCATTAGATAGTTTAATAAAAGTCATATGTTTGCTGTTACACTTATTTATGGCACTATCTATCCAGATAGAATAGGGGCTAATAGAGTATAAATTGTAGTACAAACTAAATACTTTCCATGTAACTTAATTAAATTAAAAAATTATAAATATGAATATGTTAACTATAATTAAGAGATTTAATATGTGCTAGATTAATGTATCATATAATCAGATAATATATTTTAATCTTACTTATAAATACGTTTATTTAACTTATATTTAATTATAACATGTATTATCTTTAATTTTGTGAGTAAATTTGTTCTAGATATAAGTGAGGTGCAGTGTTTTTAGTTTTCAATTTAATTGGATGGTTTTGTAATCTATTGTATTAACTATTGGCTTGGCTAACATATGACACAGTAATAGTATATTATTATTAAATGTATTATTAATTATTAAGTATATCCCCCAGTAATGATATCAATAACATATAATTTGATATCATAGCATTTATATCTGAAGAAATAAAAGCAATCAAAGGTATATATCCGAAGTTATTTACTATTAAAGTTATAATACCAAAATGAAAAAATAACTCACTGATGAAAATATACTGGTATCAAACCAAAACTAACCTAAACAAACCTTATTTCTAAATATAACTAAATTTATACAGGATAGAAATTTGAATTGTTTTCATCCCATTATATCCCAGTATTTCACTTTTTTTATTTAGAATATACATTTGGTATAAATAATATATTTTTAAACAAACTATGCATTTTTTGGATATGACATAGCATAGTAAAATCATATTTGTAATGTGTAATTTGACTTAATTTTTTCAAACAAAGATGTTATTAATATTAATTGTTATATATGTAAAATATAATATATGTTATAGTATATTATATAATGATTGCATGTCTAAACAATTAAAAATTGTTATCTTAATATATTAAAAGTTGTATTGTAATGGTATAATTATAGTATAACTTAAAATAAACAAATTTAATATGAATAAAATTCACAAAATTTAGCAATATATGAAATAATTGTATAATAAGCAATATACATACAATATATATATTCTAAATATATAGATTTATGTTTATTATGTTTATTAATATTCACCTGTGTATGACCAATTCCATATATATAAAAAATTGGTGTCATTTATTAAAAATATTATATAATTTGCTATATTTAATTGAAATATAATTATATATACTTTTTCTGTATTTACAGAATATTTTGAATAAACTTCCATATAATTATAAATAAATGTTTATTTTACAAGGTGTCCACGCTTTTAGACCAACATAATTTTAGGATATTTTCAGTTTTTTTAGGATTATTTAAAAAAAAATCTTATTAGATTATTCAAAGACAATTGTTAAGCAGTTCAGCATTACTTATTAATAACTTTTGTGAATTAACCAAATATAAGTTTTTTTTATTCTCTTTAGAATCTACAACTCATGTTTTTAAATAAAAAATAATAACTATTTACAATAGAATCAAATTGAAAACAACTATAATATGGTACTAAAAACAAATTAAAAATAAGTAAATGCACAAGAAAATGTTCAATTAGTGTTTTAAATTTATTTTGAATCATTATGTAAATATAGATTATATTTAAATTAGTTCACTGTAAATCCTACTGAAGAAAAAATATGAATAAATTTTTTTTCAACACCACAAATTATTTTTACAACATTTTAGGATGATTTTGTGGATTTTGCCAAAATTGTAGAATATTTTAGGAGTCCCTCAACATTTTAGGATATGTTTGGAGCGTGGACACCCTGGTTTAATCATAAGTTAATTTCAACAATCGAGAAACCAAATATATAAATGCAAAACAGCGAAATAGAAATCTCCGATTTTCGACCATATTTAGCACAGGCCACCCACCTGCTGTTGCCCTAGAGACACTGGCGGATATCCACCTCCCGCCTGGAGGGGCACAGGTGGCGGCGGTCCCCTCGCATGGCTCACACCACCGTGACTCCTCGAGTCATGCTGCTGCTGCTGCTGTCCAGCGGTGTTGAGGGGGGGAGGAGCGGAGGACGAGGAGGAAGCGTTGGGGGGAGGATGGGGGTGTGGTCCCCCCTGCCTGGCAACTGGGTCGTGGGGGCGCTGGTCGTTAGGGCTGAGGAAGTGGGAGAGAGGAGGGTTCAGTCAGTCACGTTGTATGATCATGTTGAATAATAAGATTCCAATTCATAGACAAAATATGATCTTGTCATCACTCAATGACAGTGATCTGATCTTACTTCCTTCCTCTGGAGTGCGACGCTCCCCCTCCACCCGGCGGATAGTGACCACCAGCCCCTCTGGTGGGGGGGCCGCCACCACCCCCCCTCGACTGCTGCTGTGGCGAGTAGGGCGGCGAGGAGTAGCCCAGATTGGAGGGCCGGTGATGCTGCGGTGCCTCCTGACCCCCACCGGCCAAGTCCTGCGAGCCGGCCTCACCTCGCACCCCCGCAACCTCCCCGCCGCCCTCCAACTCCCTGACCCGGGAGTGCTGGGTCTATTGTTCCTCTCCAGGAAAGGGGGTCATGTGCTCACCTCACTGTCACCCTCCAGTGTCCAGGCTGCGCTGCCTGCCACGCATGGTGAGGCTTGTTGGAGGCGAGGGATGTAGGTTGAGTGGAAGAGATGGTTAACCAAAGGTTCTCCAGGGGGAAGACGTTTGTATTGTTGAGATACATAAGTGACTCTCAAATATTTCTTTTTGAGGGAGGAACGTTGTCAATTACTTCGCTGTATTTGTTTGTTAAGTGAGGGGAAAAAATTATCGCGTGCTAGAACTATGTCGAATTGTCGTCTTTTTATGATGTAATTTTATCGTTTTTTATATTGTATTTTTATTCTTAAATAAAAACTAGTTTAGTCAAATTAAATTGTTCTATGAAAGCTATATATTTAACGCTTTTTTCTAGCTCTATTTATTTCTACTTAATAATTCATAATTTCCTCCGAATAAATATATTCACATGGGTAACATTTTGAACTGCGCCAATGCCTATTTTAAACAAATTATGTAAAAATGTTGAAGAAAATATTTCATCATAAAGAATCGACGCGTTCCTTATTAAAGTCATTTCTCTATATAATACAGATTATATTCCTTGAAATTCGTTGGAATCTCAAAAAGCGTTAATATTTTTTGTTTAAAAATCAATGCAATTTTTTGAACGTATTTTTTAAATACGCGTCAGTTCATAAATACTGGGTCATAGTTTTTACCAATGTAAAAGTTTTAACTAATTATATTCATATTGATATGTTGTTCTAAGTAATTATAAATAATGAAGTCGTAAAGAATACTAGTCAACATTTTTATTCATTGAAAACTACTCTTTACATAATTTAAAAAATAAATATTTTTTATTTGAAAGTAAAAAAGCCCTATTTCCTACTGCATTGTGATTGGTTATAATAAAATAGTTCCTTTTAGTAAAAGTATTTAGTTTTTTGGAAATATGTTTCCATTTTGTTCGATTCAAACTGTAAATATTGAGAGTTACCTTACGGAATTTATCATTCAACTCGTGGTGGGTCTTGTTTTATGGGCCTTGTTATTGACTATAATCTTATGATTTCTGAAATGAAGTTATTTATATGGCTAGTGATAATTACACATTCGTTTGAGTAGTAGAAAATAAGTGTACAATAAAAGTATTTTAATAAATAAAATCAGTTTTGAATGTAAAGATATATTGATGTTATGAAATAAAAATATTTAGATTATACTATTCAATAAGAACAGAATATTGCATAGCATAAATTGATCAAAGTTTTTTTTAATTGTTTAAAGATATTTTATATTTTGCTTCATCATTATTAACTGCCAATGTAACAAATTGTCATATGACTATTAATGGGGGGTTAAATGGCTCCATTTTTAATTTTTTGTGGCAATTCTACATTAATTAATGTCCTCTGAACTTTTTGTCTAAGTTTTGTTGCAGTTCTACAGTTAATGTCCTCTGAACTTATGCACTTCAGTTGTAAACCTAAGTATATTATTCTTTTAGCGCAACTGTTAACTCAAAGTTCAATGGATGAAGGTCATACCTACTTGGACTGGTCAAAAGTGACGTCAACAAGAATATTAAAAAAAAATTAGATCAAAATTTATGTTGCATTTGTTTGTTTAAAATCAATTTCTTTTTAAGGGGAGTATCTCATTATTATTAGTTCATCTGTATTTTGTTTCCTCTACAAAGGTCTCGATATTGACGTGGGACAACGAGAACATCTGTTGCGCAAGTTTTATATCTACGCCACGAACCGAATCTTTCAACGTTAGTTTGAGAAATATTGTTCTATTTTAATTGTATGATCACATTATATGCATACATTGATTGATTTCGTATTTGTTATATTCGATCGAACATATTTTGTATCAAAAGTAGTCGTCTATCTCTGTGTCGTCTCTGTGAAAACATTGTATTTATTTTCCTCGTTTAATGTTTTGATAAAATTTATATATTTAAAAAATAATAATTCGAGAAAAATTAAAAAATTACTTTTTGGCAACAGTGAATGTTTGATTATGTATCTTTAAGATTGTTACAAAATAGTTAAATACACCAGAATTTTATTTTAAGGTTTGCCAGAGTCCGAATTTTTGGTTTTTGTGTGTCTCGTAAATGTGAATGCTATGCAATTTAGAGGTATGGTTAGGCGTGCAAATTATATCGGGCAGATTTTTACATTTTTTTTGAATGACCACCACATCAAACTGTCAATTTTGTTTAAAGTTTAGAATATTGTGTAGCTCTTTATTCAGCATTGCCATAATGTCACCTTCTAACTGCGCAGGTATTGACGATGACTCATCCGACAGTGATTATAAGGTCAAGGTCACCGACTGCACGCTCGCCACAGTTGACTATCGATTATCTGCGCTCAGCCAACCACCGTACGTCATCTATCTTCTTCTCAATCGAACCGTTCCGCTCCATGCGCTCAAGTCTGTCACACAAGCCACGCTTAGTTTTCTTGTGAAGCACGATGTTTTCAAGTAGTTAGTTGATTGACATTTTATTTTCCTATCAATAATATTATGTCATAATGTTGCACTTATTGTTATTATTCTATTCATATTTATCTTCTAATTTTTATAATCCGTCCCTTGTATTTTTATTGTACGAAATTAGTATTTTTTGAAATATATACTTTTATACTACAATTCTTTTTTTTGTTTAGACTTTTATTTCCATTAAAAAGATTTTTGGTTGAATTTTAAGTTTTTATTATTAGTAAATCAATTTTTGTGGTTTTATTAAAAAAAAAGTTTATTATTTACCTCTGATTTTGTATAATTGAATTCTTATTTGATAAAGTATAATTTGAAATTTAATAATATTAAAGTATTTTATAAATATCATATGTAACCCAAAAGTTGTTAATTCATGCCAATTTTATTAATTAATTATTTAATATGTTCATAATCTGGTCATCCTGGATAATTTTATATTAATATATGATTGTTAATAAAATTATTCTGAGTTTTAATGAACGTATTCCTTAATTAATATTATATTTAAATAAATTGCACTACAGTTTCGTCAATGTTTTTATTTAATTATTAGATGCTTAATATTGATTCTATAGACAAAGAAAGTACAGCTCTTCGTGTGTTTAATTTTTAGGACTTCCTAAGATATTAAAAACGATTATTTTCCAGTTTGGAATGTTTTTGTTTATTTTTAAGATATATTTTTCAGTAATTTTTTAATGCTAATCCACGAATTTTCTATAAATTTGGGGTGATTTCGATTCCATTGTTTCATTATATTGATTACAATATATGAAATATATTAATAAAAGAAAGTGGGTTATCATTAGTATTATGATCGCAATAAAAATGTTTTCTGCATAATTGTATTTTTGGAATATGCCCGCCATTTACACTGTTTTTCTTATATTGTAGTCAAAATATTCAACCGTAATAATGCTTGCGCAAGTTACACCGATTAAAGGTAATAAAGGTAAAATTATATTTAAAACAACGTTTAGTGGTAAAAAGTGTGATTTATCTCCGCTGTATAACTCGGGCCAGCTAGCGAGATATTTTTATTTTTTAATAAAATGTTTTTGAATACGTCGTATACTAGAAATTTAGTACAACATTTTTTATATGTTAATAAGGTTTTGTAGAGTAAACGAGGCAAAGTGCATCATTTTCTTACTTCTCTGCGCGTGAAAAGCATGCCACGTGAATATTCACCATGACAACAGTTCGCTCATCTCTTCCCCCCTCCCAAACAGCTGCATTTTCGCCCCCTCGACTCGGAGGAGTCCTCCAACTCGTCCCACTCATCCTCGGCCGACAGTGATGACACCTCGCCCGCCTCTCAACCGGCCACCGCTCTGGGCGGCGGACACACGCACCCCTCCGCCGCCCCCTCCACCGAGCCTGGAGAGGTCCCGTCGACCACCGGCGGCACTGTCAGCAGCAGCATGACACACCTCTTCTCCAGGGAGAGTGAGGAGGTGCGTCTGTTGGGGCTGTACAAGACGGCGCTGGGGCTGTGCGCCTCTTTGGCCGGAGGGGAGGAGGAGAGGGCTGCGCCGCTGTTGGAGGATATTCTGGCCAGTGCCCTGATCAATCAGAAGGTGGGGTTTTGTGGTGCTGCTGGTGGTCATTTTGAATTTCAATTCGGGTAGTGACCGGATTCGTCAAATCCGGTCGTTTATCAATTGTAGTGAATTTTAAGATAAATTTACAGGTTTTGAAAAACTCAATATTTGTACATAAAAAAACGTTAGACCACATAACAACCAGTGAGAATTTAAATTAAAATGAACATTTTACTTCATATAATAGTAATTTAATGTTTATGTATTTTTTATTGAAAGTTCAGAAATAAATCAGGCTTTGCGAACCCTATCATACATTTATAAAGAGATGCATCGCATATTTTTTGTATTGAAATTTACATTTTAATTTAATCTTTGTGTGTAGTTGTGAATATAATTTGGCACACTTAATCATAATTATTAAATTATAATATGCTAATTATGAAGATATTCCGTTCAATTATTTACCCTTTAACTCATTAGTGTTAAACCTTATCTACTTTATGTAGGCCCACATGAATCATTTTAGAACGCCTTTTTCAGTCACTGCCGGCACAGTTGTTTTCCGTCAAGTTTGCTTCCTGCAAGATGCTTGCGGGGATCTTCATGAAGAAGGAACGCTTCCAGGAAGCAGTGCAACTCCTTAAGAAAGTTAGTCTTCTTTGTTCAATATTATTCGTGTAAATGTGTAAGTTGAGTTACTATGACGTTTTGTTCACTTTTTATTCAATATTTTGCAAAACAAATTGATTGAGAGGAAAAGTTACTGTGTCACTGAGTTGTTATTTTGGTGGACTAAAGGTTCGGTTCCTAGATTACTGATGAGGGGCGATAACCCGAAACCGTTCTGTAGATTGATTAACCTGTTGATAATTGATCTGAATATACCATAATTATATGTAAAGATGGATATAATCAGTTGTTAAAATATCTCGGAAATAAGTTTCTCACATAAAAATACTATAATGATAAAATAATGTTCTAATAAACTTATCAAAAATTTATAAAAATAATTTTGTTATCATTTTTTATAGAATACGTAGAAAATAGTTTCTATAATTGCCCCTTAAGTATCATTTACTAAGGGTCGTATAGCAACTAGATTAGAAGCTGTCTTAATCCAGATCCTAAGCACTAATTATGTGTTTGTCGTAACTCCCCCCCTCTGCCCATAACCCCAACAGGCCCTCGAGATGGAGTGCAACGACGTGACCCTGTGGCTACGTCTCTTCCAGGCGGCCCGGCGCACCCACGACTTCGACGTCTGTCTCTCCAGCCTGGTCAGCGCTCTTGAGATCAACCCTGGCTTCTGGCCGGCGCTGGATCAGGCGGTGCTGCTGTGCTTTGCTATGTCGCGCTTTGAAGGTGGTGCGCCCCTACCCTCCCCCCCCCCCCTCTTGTTGCGTTTGGTGTATAGGAGTATGGTGTATACTGTATCGGCCCCACTTCCCTCCCATCTAAACAATACTTAACAGTTGTACTAACTATCGGGCTGTACAGCTCTACTTCACAATGGTGGGCTATGAAGGTGTCAATCTCCTACCCTCGTTCTATAGTGATCATTGTAATATATATATATATATTAATCAATTGAAATACAGATAGGATAGACACACCATGTGTTTTATAAATCTGATGTTATATAAATTAACTTTACGTTAATGAAGGGTAATTCTACCACAAGCAGTTCATTAGCATAAAGCATATTCTATATGAAATGTATGATTGTCATTTATTTAAAAAACAAATGACGCTATTATTTTTTGCAGATTGAAATGTTTATTGGATTTATCTTTTATCATCTATTCATTAAATAATTTTTTTGTCACATTTCTATAAATTGAATTTGATATATATAGTACTGTGATACTGTTTATTTAATACAATTTTAAACTAAAACAATATTATGCCTAAAATCTAGTAATTCAGTTTATGTATTATCAGCAAATTTTTTACATTTACGAGAAAATTAGATATTTAAAGAAATTATATAATTTTTTTGTATTTAAATGGGTTATATTATTATTTTCCATATATTGATAAAAGTAAAAACATTATTTGTATACTTGATAAACTCAAATTGCGTATATAATTTTTAAATTAGAATTTTTAAAAATTATTTTATTATAATTAGTTTTAGCTGTTATATCTCTTCAGCTTGCCTGGACTTTTCATCTCGAGCTCTCTCCAAAGATTCTCTCTACGAAACTGGTATTTACTGCATTCAGCGAGTTCTCACCTATCAGCCGTGTCTGCGCTACATGCTCGATGATATTATCAAGAAAATGTGAGCATATATTTGTTCATTTCATACCTGACACTCAGCTAAATAATTTTATTTATATAAAATAAATATTATGTAATGTAGCTCAAAATGTTTTTGTATTTTCCTTGCTAATTGTTTCGTAAATTAATAATTAATGTATTTTGACGATAAAACGTAACTTGCTTGGCAGCTGTTATATGTATGTTTTCTATTCTTTTTCAGTCCATCATTGCTTAGCATAGTGGTGCAACAATTAGAAAAGGATAGGGTAAGTCTTCGCAGTGTATTATACACATAAAATACGTACGGAACTACTTTTTTCAACTTTTCAGGAGAACCATTTTAAAATTTCAATAATAAATAGTATTTAATTAGTTTAATTCAAAACGCAGTTTTACTTTAGCGCTAATAATTCGATACCTGCCTTATCAAAACATTTGTTAAGGTCAACGCTTTTATGGGATTGTAAATAATGATGGAACTCACTTATGGGACCCGAGAAAGGGCCAAGCTAGGGTTGTGCGCAAGCCGCTTACATAAATAGGTGTCGCTATATATTATGTGTACCATTTCGGTTACATTAAGTGCTTTAAAAACTCAAATCCGTGGATTTTTTTGCACGCTTTTAATGTTGACAAATTCAAATTCGACCCTTTTTTTGTTTTAAGTCGTCATTTCTATATTCTGAAAGGTTGACAAAGAAGTGGCCGAAATCAAGTCGATAATTCGAAGTCAGATCGAGGCTGAAAAGGAAGAAGAGTGGAAGGAAATTGTCTTCTCTGAACCACTCAAGGAACTCTCGTTAGTTGCCTCTATTATCATTTTCATTCACGATCTCTCTCTCTCATACACGTGTGACTTAAAGAAGTTCTATTTCGTTTTGACACACATTCCGGCTCTCTCTCTTTGCAGTTGGACCGCTCTAGCCGAAGCTCTTGACAACAAGTACGAGGAGCTGATTGTCACATGTGTAAGCAGTCTTGATTCGATACCTACACTGACAATTACGTTAGCTTTTAAGTATCTTGTGGATTGTTATAGGTGTCATTATGTACTTGACATTCAAGAGATCCTAATAGCCAAGATGGTTGAAATAAATAATCGTCTTTTAAAAACAATTAATTTTACCAAAATTCTTAAATCTTATTAAAATTATAGATATTTTTCAAAATCATGTATGTAATTTTATTATTTTTACAGCTTTTTACGTCTTTTAAAAACAATTAATTTTACCTAAATTCTTAAATCTTATTAAAATTATAGATATTTTTCAAAATCATGTATGTAATTTTATTATTTTTACAGCTTTAAAAATTGAAATTTTATTTGTAATCAATCAATATAAAGTTATGTTATTGTAATCGATATATTTTTATCGTTTTCAATTAGCACTAGCGGCTATATTCATTGAATAACGCAACGTAACATGCGTGATATATCCTGACTAGATTGTAGATGACTATTACACCTCTATCTTAACATTTTGTTACCTTTAAATATTTCATCACAGTTTTCGCTACAAAGTTATAGGGAACTCTTCTATTACAGCAAGTGGCCCACCGTGTGAATCTTGACGGTCTGTTGCCAGAAAATGTCTCCGCCTTGATCGATGAAGCCGCTGTAACCTCCCCTGTTGTCCCTACGCCCGATGATTCGGAGAAGAAGGAAACTGCCGACAAAGAACTTGGTATGTCGCTGGACTTATGATTATCTGTAGCAGCTCATTTAACAATATTAGTATTCGTCATTTTTAGCAAAATGGTAATTTTTTAAAAATTATTCTCAATTATACTTTGGCTTATACTGCCACCATTTTTAAAGGTAGAAACACTCGAATACAATTATAATATGTAATATTAACAATCATTGTAATTTTACTATTCCATGATTTACCAATTTTGTGGAAATTCACTCATTTTAGAATTCAAACGCTTATAATTACCCTATAAGATATTATCACATATAATAGTTTTTCTTGTCGTTTTTTTGTAATATATTTTAGTTAATGCTGAAGATATTATACTGGCCAAAAAATTACAAGCAGAGTCAGAAGATAATTTGATAGCTAAAAGGCGCTCAAAGCGGGTGAGTTTTTAAATTAAAAATAAATAAAATATTGATTCAAAATGATTTTTATTATGACGTAGCATTTTGGGTACAGTATTGTCATTATTGTAGAGCAAGGTAATATGTATTGGCCTATGACTTCTTGCCTTAAAGATGCGATTGGTTGAAATAAATCAACTCGAATCACAAACAATCGACAAACGTCAAGAAGAGGAAGAACTCCATCTTCTCAAATTTCTGCCACGACTTCTGCCCACCAAGATTCGGTGAGTTGTTTTAATTGATTACGCTACAATTTGAAAAAATATAAGTTTTTTTTGTCAATTTCGTAATGGGAATTAAAGTAAGTTAAATATCTCGAATACTCTTTCGTATATTTTGTATTTAAATTTTTTAATTTATTATTATTTTTTAATTGTGTGAGCTGTAATTTGTGTTATAATTCTAAAATTGGTAAAATGTCCTTATATTGGATAACTGTCTAATGTTGTATCTAACGTTATTCTTCTATTGAGTATTCGAGCTTATTATTGTTTAGATTCTTATATAGAACATTATTATAACACTAAACCAACCTGACCAGATTATTAAAATACATTTGATACATTTCAGAGAGCTCGCCGAGCAGGAAACCGACCGAATCCAGACAGCGCGACATGAACGAGAGAAAGAGTGCGCTGAGCAGGCTGCATTGAAGGCTGTTGCTGTTGAGGAGGGTGAGTTGAGTAGTAAGGTCAATGTCGATTTTGGGATGCACTTTTAGTAATTGGTTCCTTTGCTCTTTCTGATGATTAAATCTTAGTACAATTTTATTAAATGTACAACACTATCCATACTATTTTTTAAAGATTTAAAATGATAATAATATTAGATGAGATAAAAATAGTATGAAAATATAATATAAGCTTTAACAAGGAATTGAATCATATCAATAATCATGTATTCATAAACAATAAAAATGGCGTTTTGTATTTTAATAATTATTATTTATAAAAATAACACGAAAGCGTAATTAAGTATGATGCTAAATATAAATGTAATACAATAAATAAATAAAAAAACGCAATTTTTTTCTTCCAACCGTTTTTGCTTTTTCAAGAAATTTTATATAACAGTGATTTAATGAAACATATTTTTAATTAATATACAAACATTTAATTTGAAAAGATTTTATTATAAAATTTGAATAAAATAAAATATTATGAACTGAAAATACAAAAGAAGTAATCAATCTAAATCAGCAGAATTAATGGTGTATAAAATAAAGTAGGAATTTATTTAATATAATTTCGTCAAATCCAAAAAAGCAGTAGAATAATTAATTGGGGACAAACCGGATCATATAAATAAAACATGTGTAACAAATGATATTTGTAATAAAACAGGAAGTAAAATATAACTAAACAATGGTGCGAAACGTTGGGCCTGCCTCAGCGGCAGTTTACCGGTTTATTTGCGCACAACCATCACTATAACCATGTATAATCTAATAAAAGTATAAAAAATAATCTAAAAGTTTAATCACTATAACCATGTATAATCTAAACTATTGCATCTGTTCGAAATCGCATTTTGAAATACATAACATTTTTCATTATATTTTCGGAGATTTTCGGTCGATAAAACGATTGAAAATTAATAAAGTAATTTAAACCATAACATTGATGTCAGTAAGTATAAACTGAAAACATTAATTAACAAAATTTATTTTTGGAATAAAAATAAATTAATGTTACCTTTTGTTTGTGTCGAAGTCTTTCAACTTCAAGGAAGGAATCTATAACGTATGCTAACTATTTCTAGACATTCAACCGTAGTGTCATTGTAATGGATTCAAGAATTGTTATTAAATATTTAAGTTGTATAATGTCCGCTGTCAATTGATCCGCCGTGGTGTAGAATAATGGCACTTAATGTGTAACTGGAATTATTAAATATTATATGTTTTGTTAATTATATATTATATAACAGTTTATTTAGAGTATTACTGAGTCTTTTAATTTGAAATATTATATTTTTTCCATGATGCATTAGTTTTGTTGATAAATTATGTTGATTTATATCGTTGCATCTAATACAAGTAATATTTATGAGTTTATTTTTAAGTGTGTGGGGGTGTGTGGGATTTTCTAAATGTTCTCTAAATACATTCACTTGCTTTATTTGTAAATCTAAAATAGCACACACTCACACTTAAAGATGAACTCATATATATTACTTGTATTACATGAACGATATCAACGTAAGTTATCAACAAAAGCAATGCAGCAACGGAATTATAATTAATTAATTCCTAAATTATTTTTTACACCAATAATTCTGCTGATTTAGATTGTTTTGTATTTTCTTTTGTATTTTCTGTTCATAATGTTTTGTATTTTCTTTTGTATTTTTTGTTCATAATGTTTACAAATTAAATGTTTGTTTTTTAATAACCATTTTCGAATAAGATCGCAGGGAACAAACTAAATATTTTGTGCAGAACTTCACTTTATTATGGAATAAAAATAAAGATGAAACTAAATATATATTTATTATATTTTTAGTCTAATGAGATTATGCAAGAAATCTGTAATTAATAGTATTTGTCATCAGTTATATACCATCGATATATTGAAATATAAATAAATTCGGCCGTTAAAAATATGTTCGTTTAAAAATTCATGTCCCAGGCAGAAAACTCATTTAATTTATCTTTAGTCAATAAAATAATAAAATGTATGTTTTACTACTAAATAGTAGTAACTAAAATTAAAAGAAAAATTTGTAGTTTTCATATATAATTTTGTATCCCCCAATACTACTGGAATCTGATTGATTGATCTTCTATTGGATAGCTAATGCGCTGGAACATTATGATAAAGCTTAATGTATCGACCATGTCAAGTCCAAAATTATTATTTGCATATTTTTTGGAAATTGGATAAAACGCATCAGACGAAAACAATTGAGAAACATTAATTTGATTAATATATAAAACATTCGAAAACTTAATAACTCTACAAGACCATCTAAAAACGGCACCTCTAAAAGATATGTTCCTGGTCATTTTATTGAAACGTTAGTTTTTATTTTCAGCTGCTTCAAATAAGGGGGATCGATATTGAACATAGTCTAAAATGAATAGTATTCAATTAGAACAATGTAGAATCAATTATAATATATTATCAAATAATACTAATTATTCATGTTGTAGATCTGGTAAATTTGATCAATTATCCACTTATAAATGCCAAAATATCATTGTGTGCCTTCGTATCGATCTGATCTGACAATGGTTTTAATTTTGCCTTTCTGGTTGGATTGGCTTTCCCTTATTTTTTCAAATTTGGCCCATCTTGCTATCTGCAGGCCCGTTTATGGAATATAATTTAGATTGGTTCCGTTTTTATTGTTCGTACTTCTTTTTTTATATATATTCAATTGTTTTCGTTATGATAATAAGGTGTGGAATAGAATTATATTATGTTCTAGATTATAATAACTATTTAGTTTTTCTATTTATAAAAGTTTAGTACTTTTAATTTAAGTGTTTGTATGGAATTCAGTTCAGAATATATTAACAATAATGTTTTTTAAGATACCAACACATTGCTAAAATTTAATAATACAATCAACAAAATTGATTATATATATTGTTATGTTTCCATTCGGGTTTTCATTCTTTATTTTTTGTTGATGTGCTCATTTAGACAGCTAATAAATATGACAAAATAGCTAATATGCGCTACAACATGATATACATAAAGTCAATATAAACCTGATCAATTATAATTGATGCCATGTCGTATTCTGACATTTCAAAAAGATCTATTTATTACGTCATGTTCCACTTTTTTTCTTCTAGCTGTCATTCTAAAGAATAAAGATCCGGTGCGAATCGTTGCAATTATCAAAGAATTACAAGAAACACCGCCAACTATAATTCACATCACTC
Source organism: Coelogynopora nodosa (assembly GCA_034780555.1). Taxonomy (NCBI): domain Eukaryota; kingdom Metazoa; phylum Platyhelminthes; order Proseriata; family Coelogynoporidae; genus Coelogynopora; species Coelogynopora nodosa. Next base: position 3,865 of record JAUZND010023551.1, on the reverse strand, counting down.
TGGCGTTCCTCAGAATTATCGCACCACTCTTCCACTTGAAATGGTATGATATCTTTATGTTGATGTCCATCGGTTAATTAAATACCTGGATCTAAATAATCTATACATGCGTATTATAACTTCCATATGTTTATCGGGATGTCTATGCCTCTATCTCCACGCCATGTCTCTCTGCATGACCCACACAGGCCCCCACAGCTCGTGGTCCACTACCGCAGTCTCTACTCCCGCGCTCGTCCCTGTCTGCCCCGCTCCGGCTTCCATCTGAGAGACACCGAGGAGACGCTGGCCACGCTGCACATGTTCCTCGTCAACACGGAGCTCGTGCTGGACGAAAGGCAGTCCCGGTTGGACACTGATCAATCCGCCAGCAAGCTGTAGGTTGGCCGTGCGGGTATCGACTGAGTCGACGGGGGTTGCCGCGCTCTCCTGGAATAGCTGGAGAAGTGGAAATTCGTGGGATTTTAATGCTATTGTATTAATTTTGGGAAAGTCATTTTACAAGTTTATATATTTTGTGTGATGATTTTAAACGAAATAGTTCATATAAAAAAAGCGTTTATGTCAGTTTTGATGACATTTTTAATAAATTATCCTAATTGTTAAATGCTTTCTGCTAAGCAAACTTTTAAACCTGCACAAGTCATGGAATTATTATAGAAATATTCTGTGTGTACGGCGTCACGGAGTTTTAAATATTGGAAAATGTCGAAATTTATTCCATTTGTATATTAAATAATTCCTGGTTATTTGCTTCGGTGTTAAACTAACTAGACGTGCAATAGCAATTGTAGCGACTACTGCAAACTATTTAGTAACAATTTGTTTAAACTACTGTCATGTGAATAAAATATGAGATGTAGAAGTGGGTGTTAATAGTTTTTTGTCGAAATTCATGTGTATGTCATTCAATGTTAATATGTAGGTTCGTTCCTTAAAGTCCTCCAGCATTTTTGTTAGGATAAAAGTTTGGGATTCATAATTCAACGGTGTCAATAATGTGCTATCAAAAGTTGCATGTCAAAGTTGTGAAATTATAGCTATACAATTTAATATAAAATTTTAGTTAAAAACGTTAAACAGAAGCTACCTAATTGAATTGTCAGGGTTAAGTTATATTAAGTTTTTTTAACTATATAAAAAGTATATTTTAGGTGAACAAATTTATTGGTGAGGAATTGAATTTTAATCAGTTATACACTGACCAGTAACCCATTTTTCCTATAAATGATTTGAAGCATTCTGGTTGGCTTCTATCCCCAGCTATCGTTGCCTGGACGACATGGTCGATTCTCACGATGTTCTCACCTTCCTTGATTGGTTGATTGGTCTGGACCAGATGGCCAAGGAAACTATCTTGATACGAGGAAGAGGTGTGTGGAATTTATACCGCCAATATACAAATGTAGTATGCTAACATTTAATACCAAAATATATGGCTTCACTCCATCAACAGTGATATGTTAAGCGCAATATTAGCAAAGCATGTTAAAGGTTAGACTTAATATTAATTTCTAAAACAATAATTTCGCGTCCAAGTCGCAAAGATTAACTTCTAAAGTCTACTTCTGTGCTACATATTCGCAGTTCACATATTCAACAATATTCACTGTTCACATATTCAACAATGTTCACATATTCAACACTGTTCACATATTCACATATTCAACAATGTTCACAGTTCACATATTCAACAATATTCACAGTTCACATATTCAACAATA